>JAFEMH010003732.1:0-72500 GCA_022495995.1 Adenophora triphylla var. japonica
TCATGATATTTAATCAGCTTGACATATACATTGACTATAGACTCATGTCATAGTAATCTCATCGGTAGTGTCAGTGTCCACTACTTGTTCTCTAGTAAGTATCCATAAGCGTAATGTGCATCACATGCATATAATCATCTCCATGATTATCCACTACCAAATACATATAAGGCTAGTTATTCACAATAACTAGGGACGCAAGCCTTTAATATAATAAACATGTAAACATATAATGAACCAAATAAAACTTTCTCTATAATAAATGATAAAGACAATTACATAGCGAAGTTTAGTTTATAAGTCAAACATAACTAAACGCTCTAGTGGCATAATGCCAACAAAATCTGCACACCGCTAATTCGCCAAGAATTCTTAGGTGCAAAGTGCCCCGGTCCGCACGTTCTATCCTCGGGAGACTCACGTCCAAGGCAGCCTCAAGCACTATCTCCAGGGGAGGGGACTGGAGTAAGTCTTAAGGAGATTGATTCATCGTGGCTCGTGCACAACAATCAATTATGGTCCGCCGATTTGTTTCTTTTCAAATTTATTCAACTTTATATTTCTATTTTAATTTCTGTAATTCTTTTTCTTCTCTATTATTGTAATTTCTCGCCAACATCAATCACCGAACAACAATCATAAAACAATCTTTAAAGTGAGAATACAAAATATACCACATGAAAATTTACAAAACCAAGTTATAATCAAAATACCTATGCTTCTTCATAATACATGCACTCTACTTCAAAGTATTAATTACCAAACAACAATTTTAAAACTAGACAACTTCACAAGGTGTGATTCCAACTCCAAGTTTCATTTTCTTCATATGCAATACTAGTAAAATGATAACGGGTTTAAATGTCAAAATATCCACACTCTCTCCGTCCCATACTATAAAATGGAAAGTGCGACATTTATTACGAGATTAATGCATAAGGAATAAAAGAGGCTTAGATAAAAGACAGAGGATCTCAAGTTTAAAAGGAGCCCTGTGTCAATATCCTTCCTCAAGATAGGACATGAGAGAGTGAAAAATAAAGCACACTTTGATGAGAAGAGGACATACTCTCTGCAAGAAACGCTTCTGCATTAGTAGAAAATGGAAGAACTTCTGATTGTTCAGCAACGTCCACTAGCAGATGGAATCAGTCTATTCCATTAATAGAATTACCATTAACATCATGTGTCTAAATACAACTTTCACCAAGAATAGTTTGATTCATCATCATCGGATATATGGCTCAGATTGCCTCTGAACAAAAAATGAAAACTCACAATCCCAAATTGATAGAACCAAAAATCAAACACTGCAAAGATTTGCCCCCCATCTTCCCAAGTTTCGAGTAATAAGACAACGTCGCAATGACAATGTAGACGAACCCACCTTGATACATAATGCTGAAAGTCAAGTGATTAGCCCAATGATACCTATCTTGATACATAATGCTGAAAGGCATGCTTTGTCAAGGTATGTTTCCTTCTGTTGATCCAACTTACAATCTCCTACACAATGAACAAAATCATTAATGAACAACGCCGGCGATAGTTTTAACAATAAAACTGATTCTAACAAAGGAAAACTACATCAATCATTTCATGCAAGGGCTGATAAGTCATTCCATCAATTTCGCAGAGTTGCCTTAGTTCCGTTTGTAATTCTTCCATAAGTACATAATGGATAGGAAATTAGAGACACGTCAATAAAAGTAAAAGGGACGAGAAAGTGCAATATCAAATCTACGAATCAAAGCATCTTCTTCGACATCGATACTACCAGCTTCTCGAGCTATATCATCTATATTATTGGAAGGAATGGAAATGATTTGGATATGAAATATAGGCTAATTAAGAAATAAAAAAGTAGGACATCAAACAATATTTCTAAAATATTATAGACAAAAAACATTTGAAAAGAAAAATGGAAGAAGCAATTTTATAGCAGTTATATAATAGACTTAAATGTTAGGCAAAAGGGCGTAGCTAATGAAGTTGTTCACACAGCAGTACAAATCTAAATCCATAAAAATTGAAAGAGGGTTTCCAATTTTGAAGACCAAAAGTTGTTAGGGTTCAGAATTTTTGGGATTTGAGATTATAATCGAAGGGAGAGGCGATGAAGAGAGAGCGAGTTACCTGTTTGAATCGGTTCCAGTGATTGAGTGTTGGCGTGGTGGCGGGCGGCGCCTCCTCCTCAACAAATCGCCATCTGAACTCACGGCGTGAAGAGAGAGAAATCAAAGAGAAAGAATGCGCAAGGAGAGAGAAAAGGTTAAATTTTTTTCTGTTTATATATGTTGGATTGAAGTAAAACTTGAGGGGGTCAAGTGAATTTTTTCAGGGGGGTCAAAGTATAAAATTCAAAAATGATCAAGGGTGAACTTTAATTTTCGATTTGTTAAATGTTTAACCAGGGTTAGTCACTTGAATAACAACAACTAACTATTTAACTGGTCTTACAAGTAAAGTGATTAAAATAGAAAGAAAAAAAAAAGAGAGGGAAAGAAAAATAAAAGCATGAGCTGCTCCAAAACACCAGACGGCCAAAAGAAACCTAATCCTCAAAAACTCTAACAATCCCAAAATTCGTCCCACCCACAATTTCGTCCCCATTTTACCTTTCTGTTCAATTAGATCGAATCCCATTTTCGTCCAGTGCGGTTATACATGGCTGTAATGGTTCTTGCAAATTTTAGTTAATCGCCAAGGTCGAATATGTTTAAGAGAGTAATTGAAAGGTAATAAGTTTGTTGGTATGTGCACCAAATTAATGTTTGTGAACATGTTTGTATCAAATTTGGTGTTGATGGTTTACAATTTATACATTTGAAACTAATCTGAGCTCTTAATTCTTTCTAACTTAAACTATTGATATCCATATTGTTATTCCTAATCATATGATAATCCTTATTTGATTACTGCTTATAAATTTAATTTTTAAGTTGATTCATAGAGTTGAAATATTGGTTTTCGTATGTTCATTTGTTGGATTGATGCTGAATTGATCATTTATCTTGACACATTGTATTAGTAATATATAAATGTATTGTTGCATGACATACTAAACCTATAAAATTATATTTTATTAATTAATCGCATGCATGTCTTATTTAGAGCGAGTGTTGTTGAACCTATTGTATGTGGTGATTCTGTTATTCCTGAATAGATTTGGTGGCCATCTCAATAGTGTCTAACAAATGATTATGAGATTTAATATCCATGAAAATACGACTAATTCACACTATAAAAATATATCGTTTCCTTGTAAATTTGACATGTGACAATGGCTATCATCAGGGGTTGCAGTGGAGCTACAAAGAATGCCGAATTTCTTGATGATGGAGAATATGCATACAATTTTGAAATGCAAAATTCATCTCAACACTAAGGTGATTTCTCACAACTTTAGACCCGAAACCTGGAACTTCATATTAATATTTTACCCCGTATCTTTACGGCTCCCAAAACTAGGAGAGGGGGGTGGGTAAGGTTAAGAATGTACTCTATGCTGAAACGTTCTTCATGGTTCATAAGTAAAAAACTTATAGTTCCTCTTCTCCGTTTTTGAATGTTATAATCGTTTGAAGTATGATAAGCGCTTCTAACACTACACAAGTTGAATATGCAACGATAGATAATCGATCTCAAGACAGAGAATGAGCATCTAAATAATCATAATTCCCCTAAATAACAATAGGGGTGGGCATAAAATCACAATTTAATAATTAACTTTTAATTTCTTAATCAATTACTATTATTATAGGGAATTTGATCCGGAAGTTTCTTTTGGAACAAATCACTTTTTCTTAAGTTTCTCATTAAATCGAAATGACCTGAAAGTTCTTATGCAGTAATATATAATACTGCATGCAATATTATTATATTCACTCATGTGTGAATATAATACTACATCTATAATGCAACATGGTGAAGGAACTTTTCGGGCATTATGATACTTTTTTAGAACTTCCCGGTCAATCTCCCATTATTATACCCCGTCGAGTATCGACGGGTTACTAACTAGTTAAATAAAAGACAAAGGATCTCAAGTTTAAAATGAGCCCATGCCAATATCCTTCCTTGAAGATAGGACATGGGTTACCCCAGTCCATCCAGGAAATAAGATGGTCTAATTTTTTTTTTTAAATAGAATTAGAGCCTGTAGTGAAGACAATCTCCTATTAGCCATATTGATTAACTTAAATGAAAAAACACTACAATACTACCTTTAAAAATATAAACACAAATATCCAAAAAACAAATTAGTTAATGTACCCGACAACAAATAAAATTACTTGGTACAACCAAATATTACAAACTAACATGAAAGTATCATCAGTTGTGCTTAAACAAAAAACAAAATACCATTCAATTGGAAATAAAATTCCTCATGTGAAATAACTCACTCTTCAAAATAAGTCCATCTTTTCTTATAAGTTTCTACTTTAAGTGATTAATAGCAGTGTTATTAGCTGAAACATTATCAACATTGATGGTAAAAACCTTGTCAATACCTCAATCAAGCATACAAGCCTCAATTGCACCAAAAATTGCAAGACATTTATAACTAGAAACTACTTTAAAGTTAAGAACCCTTTTGTGCAATACCCAATTTTGGTCAATAAAGTGCGCATTGAGAACCATGTAGCTCAAGTTTTGCAAAGATGTACATGTATCACTTGTGAGACAAATCCTATGAGCATTAATAGACAACTTATTTTTCAAGTTATGCTTCAAATCATTATATATTTGCACGCAATCTTTAGCTATGGTGTTGCGACACACTAAATCCAACCTAGGTTGAGCAACACTCACAAAATACTTGAAACTTTCACGCTCAATAAAACTAAAAGTAAGCTCATCCACAATTATCATCTTAGCAATAGTTTCTCTACACTTTGCTTAATCAAATTTTCATGGAATTAACTTATTTTCCCCTTCCCTTCCCATTTCCCTTTCTTTACAAACTCGAGTGTTTTTTGCTTTTCCCCCTCATTATACGTATATTTATGACACTTACCTAAATGATTTGTAACAGTGCTAGTGTTAGTGCTACAACTACCACTGTATTTTGATTTGCAATACTTACAAAATGAATGCAAAAGTTTTCTCCCTTTCATGATTTTATCATAGTGCTTCCACACTATGAAGGTATAAACTTTACTCTTTACATCAGAGTATCCAACAGTAGATGAATTCACTTCGGTATCCTGAGTTGAAGAAGCTTTACGCTTCTTTGAAATTTTAGCTTATAAAAGATCAAATAACAAGCATACTTAGAAACTCATTTACAGACAAAAATATTGATCAAAATATAACAAATTTCATTTATAGACTGAAATTAAAACAAGAAAAGCGAAAAACTTTTGCTATAAACATTATAATAAAAACTCCAGCCATTTCAACAAAAAAAAAAGCATAGCCCAAATTAGAAATATCCTTAATAAAACAAATTATTCAATGTTTCAATGAAGGAAGAAAAATATATACACTGAGGTTAGGATATTTATAGATGGCTGATATCGCAAAGTAGCGGCTAGTTGTGAGTATAAAAAAACAATATATTAATGTTAGCATAGTTGAACAAAATTTAATGAAAAATTACTAAATTACTCTAGAGGGAAGAACATACAATTATTTCGCAGAAAAAGATGAAGGATAACAGATCGGAAAATGGTTTAGGGTTTAAATTTGGTGGAGACTGAGAAATTTGATTATCACGATCGAGGGGTGAAGAGCCAAGGTAGAAGACGGATAAGGAGGGACAGAGGGAAGCACATCGAAGGGTGAGAGCGCGCGCTCGTCGTCGAGAAGAGAGGGTTATTACAAGTCGTCGTTCGTCAGTTGAGAGAACCATAGAGAGAAAACGGGAAGAGAGAGAAACGAGGATTGAAATATTGAAAGAGAGGCTGGTCGATGTTTTGTTAATTTGTTATTTAGGGTTTTCAAACAATTACAGACTGAGATTTACTAAAACTTTGAAGGGACGGCCATGATTGGGATTTCATGATTCGGTTATAGCTCGATTTCACTAAGACTCGCTTAATTGCTCGGTTTACGGCTTTAAATTGCAATTCGATATTAAACGGTTCAGTTAGATTTAGTTTGGTTTGATTCGATTTAAAAGTGTCAAACCCTAATTTGAACTAAATCAAATGGTCAGTTAATTTTTTAAATCGAGATAACCCACTTGCGTCTAAACCGAATCAAAACACACTATTAAACTTGGTTCGACTTCAAATCGTTATTTGAACCAAACCGGTGACACTGATAGGTAGGTCGACCAAAAATATGATTGTACTCTCCCTCTCTCTCTCTCTCTCCATTTTTATATATCTACAGTTATATCTTCTTCGACGGCTCTATCTCTAATTCTCTCTCGATTTATCTCTTTCCTTCAACAAGAAATCAAAAACCCAAATAATTCCTTGATTTTTAAAAACACCCAAAAAAATTCTGTTTCAGATCATTTGAAATTCGATCTGTGTTTTAAATTGGGGAAATCAAGCCATGACTAGGCGTTGTTCCCATTGCAGTAACAATGGGCACAACTCTCGGACCTGCCCGAATCGTGGGGTGAAGCTATTTGGGGTTCGGATTACTGATGGGTTGATCCGGAAGAGTGCTAGTATGGGTAACTTGACCCATTACACCGGATCCAGTAGCGGTACGTGTTTGAGCAGTCTCGCTGGTCCAGAACATGATTCGCCTGGTGATACTCCTGATCACGGTGCTGATGGGTACGGGTCGGAGGATTTTGTCGCTGGGTCGTCCTCTAGTCGGGAGAGAAAGAAAGGTTACAATTTTTGATTTTTTGTTATTTAATTGAGTTTTGATTTGTTTGTCAATTAAAGAATTGATTTTGAGCATGTACAAATTATGCCTTTTTTGTTTAACTTAATTTACAATTGAAATTCTCAATTCTGTGTGTGTGTGTGTTTTAGATGGAAAATTGAATGGATATTTGATAAAGTACATGTAAAAAAGGATAAAAATGGCAAAATTACATTGATATTGATTGATTATTAGAGTCCCTATGTTTTAAATGAATTACTTGTGAGTATTTCAGATTCTTTAATACACATTTTTTTTTTTTTATGGAAATTAGTATTTTTTTAGGACTTTGATGTTGGAATGGTTTATAGGAACATAGTATGGTGGTTGATTGCATTATTCTCATACTCGTGGCGGGGGAACAAAGTTATGTGAAACACATTGTTTATTTTTCGATATAAATCGTTCAACTTTCTGTACAATTTTAACATATTGAACCTTAAAAGTGAAAGATCTTTTAGCGTTTCTGATCACTAACCTGGTCAGCTCCATCCAAGATTTACTTATCAAGTTGAATCCAGCTTATACTTAAGCTTGACTTGGACTGAATTGTTTGTGTTTTGATTTCAAATCTCATTGCATCGAATTTTTATTGCGTCTTTACCTCCCTTTTTTTTTTTTTTTTTTTGACATAGTTGTGGTATAGGAGTATAATGTATGCGTGGGTATTTGTTTAACATTGAATTGGAGTGTGACATATTGTCATTTGATTTGCAGGTGTTCCATGGACTGAAGATGAACATAGGATGTTTTTGCTTGGTTTGCAAAAGCTTGGAAAGGGTGATTGGCGTGGAATAGCAAGAAATTATGTAATTACTAGAACGCCCACTCAAGTAGCCAGCCATGCCCAGAAATACTTCATTAGGCAAACTAATATGTCCAGGAGAAAGAGGCGGTCCAGCCTCTTTGACATTGTTGCTGATGACGTAAGTACTTTTCTATATTGGAGACACAATAAGTCATTTGAGCATATGCTTTTACTCCCCGTCCCTAAATGAATGTCGAGTTTTCACTTTGAGGGACATTTGAGGAAGTTGAAGTTCATATATTTCTAGTAGCACAAGTACATAATGTCCCGAGTGGGGAAGTCACGTTGGCCACATGGTGGTCAATCAAGCCCCTTGATTTTGGACCTATGTCATTTTTACTACTTTCAAGTTTAAGATAATAACATTTTTACCCTTAAGAACAATAATTTTACTAATTTTGACTCCCTTTGGGTTATGAAAAAAAATACCACTATATTATAAATTCGACCCCCTTCTACTAAAATACTCGCTTCACCACTGATGATCCCACCATATTGTGTGAAGTAGAACTTGTAATTTGATGAGGGATGATATACTACTTTCTCAAATAAAAAAAGGACATTCATTTAGGGACGGAGGGAGTATTAAGCAACTTAGTAAGAAAATGGAACTTTCTTTTAATGGGTGTGGATAACGTTATGGTATGGTTTCTCACCACACTCTTTACTGATATAGATACACTCTTTAAGGAATTTCTCTATTAATTAGAACATGTTGTTGTTCCCTGCTTCAATTAAGATGATTACTTACAAATAATTGGTTCATTCGCCCTATTTGTGAAATATCAAATTTGGCTATTATTTGAATCATTACTAATTGCTGTTTTTTTTTGTATTTCTCTTAGTCAGCTGAGAATCAAATGATGTCACAAGATCTCTTTGGGGTCAATCCTTCAACAGCTGACGAAGCACAAAGCGCTAACCCGATGCCTGTTCCCACCTTAGAAGAAGAATACGAATCAATGGATTCCGCCAACTCAAATGACGTTATTTCCCCTCTGCCTCCACAGCCAGATAGCTCACAATGCATTTACCCAGTAGTATTTCCTGCTTACATCTCTCCAATGGTACCATTTTCAGTTCCGTTTTGGTCAAATTGCATTTCAGAGCCACCAAAAACCGAGTCTCATGAAATACTTAAGCCAACAGCAGTTCATTCCAAGAGCCCAATCAATGTGGACGAGCTAGTTGGTATGTCAAAACTGAGCTTAGGTGATTCAATTGGCAGCGCTTCCGGGCCCACTTCTCTCTCGTTGAAGCTTGATGGTGGGCCCAGTCGGCAGTCGGCTTTTCATGCTAATCCTGCACCGGGGAGCTCAAGCATGAACCCTAGCAACAGTCCGATTCATGCAGTCTAGAAATCAAAGGTACGATGGAATGTTTTTGAGAGAGAATTAGTGGACTTTGTGTGGATAAAAACAATAATTTGCAGCTTGGTTGGGGTTTAGTTAGTGTTATTGGTTGGAGAAGCTAAAATAAGTTTAGGGTTTTTTGAAATTATTAACTTAAAAAATTGTCAGTTCTTGCCCTTACCCTTTAGGATGTATTGACTCTTTAAAAGATTATTTTTTAAATGTTTTAACATTTTTGTGACATTTGTTCTTTGGTTAATTAAGGTCTTATTGATTGTTATATGTCCACTGCATCTGCATTGTGCTTCTACTTGAATAATCTTTGTGCTGCTGTGTCATATGCTCAGACATACATATACGGCTTTAGACCCTCTATTTAGAAATAGGGTGCTTGGGACACGTGTACGGGGGAGATGACATGCTTGACGAGGTGTGTGTGACTTCTTGAGATAGCGCACGGGGGACCCAAAAGAGAAAGTTACATCTAAACAAGGTTTATATAGTTTGTCTGCGCAATGCGTTTATCCTGTTGTGTCGTACACTCGTAACTAAATCTTGTCAACACGAGTCCGTCCGGCAGGATTTCTGTTGATTGAGGATAGTTGAGTTGGATATGGAAATCTAAAGCCTCAAAACGGTTCATATGGTCCAAAGTGTTGGTTTCACTTGGGTTACAGAAATCTTGCTCAATGGCAGGGGGTTGCTTTAAAGGGCCAAAAAGAGTTCAAATTATTGACTTGTTTCACAAATTTGTTCTCAAATAAAATGTACACAACTCAGAAATAGAATTGAGGACAGGGATGCGATTAGCACTCAATTGTAAACAACCCCAAACCATACAAGAGTTGCAAGTTTTGGGGTGCATTAGAAAGGGAGATTATTTAGCGTTTTCTTGAGACTTGATTTGGAGAAAGCTGAGAAGTGAGAAAACGATGAAGATGAGGTTGCCATTGCCATTGCGTGAAGTGGGAACACGTTGTTCTTTTGAAATATAGGTTTTGAAAGAGATGAAGATGGAAATATAGGTTTTGAAAGAGATGAAGATGCCGGAGAACTTGCCGGAAATGCTCGTCCAAACGCTGTTAAATGAGGCCATCAATACATGAACAAGAGTTTAGGGAGGGGAGACGAAGGGATAAATATTTCTCTGGCCAAATTTTTCTAGTCCTTAAGCACTTAATATACATGCGGATTGGTGGAAATATAGCGGGAATAAGAAGGAATTCATTTTTGCATTTGAAGTTCACTCTAACCCTCTCTATAAAAAAACCTTTCTAGAAAAGAAAACTAAGATATGTTCCTCGTTGTTTAAGACAAAATTGCCCCGTATAACTGTGCTATGGGTTTTTGACACTTTTCTCGAAGATACAATGGAAGCTTTCGGCAAATTACTGAATATTTGGGACTTTCTCGGATTCTAAATGCAGGGAGAAGAATGCTCTGAATGGTTGTCTGTGTTTTAGGATGGAAGTGAAAGGAACTGGCCAGAAGGGAGTTTATTTATAGTTTCTGAAAACGCAGGGGTGCATTTTGCGAATAGGCATAATTGCACCTCGACAATTCTGGACCGTCAATACCGGCCCAGGTCTAGCCACTCCGGCCTACCGAACGCGAACCACCCACCACAAACGGATCAATACCTGTTCACTTTGATCCGCGAGCTGCTCCAACCCAGTCCTCCTTATTCGTCTAGTCCTCCTTATTCGTCTGAACCACCCATGTGAGCCATGTTTACTGAACCATGAAGTCTTAACTGAATAGTTAAAAGTTTAAGGCTCCACTGTTACAGTTACCAGCGATCGATGAGTACGCAAAAATTGTAAAGCGCCTATAAAACACCCAATGAGCCCTTTGTGCTCTGCAAATATGCATGTGTTAAACACCAAGATTACTCTCACATACAATTGATTTGTTGAAGGAAAATGTCTCATTGAATTGGAAACAAAATGTGGATTTATAGCGCCTCACATACTAACATATAAAGCTAAGTACCAGCGACTACGTTTTTTATGGCCTACAAAAGTGCCAACTAAAAAGTCTAAAGACTTATCAGCAAGTCCATGAAAAATAGGACTTTGTTAAAAACGTGAAATTAACCTTAGGAAATAAACAATACCAAACTAGTACTAACATTCCCTCCTTTAAACTATATGCAACAACATTTAGTTTACTTGTGAAGCTTCAATCATTCCCATCATAATGAGAAGTCTCAAGAATTGCTCCAATTTTAGAGGCTTCATCATTATATCAGCAACTTGAACTTGTGAATTACAGTAGCTCAATGCAACAACACCATCTTTTGCCAAATCCCGCAGAAAATGGAACCGTACATCAATATGTTTGCTTTTCCCGTGAAAGACCGGATTCTTGGACAATTGTATAGTAGAGTTGTTGTCACATTGAATCATAGTGGTTGTTTCCTCCTTAAGACCAAGCTTTTCTAATACTCTTTCTCAACCAAATACACGCCATGCACAAAGTGCTACCGCTATGTACTCCGCCTCAATGGTAGAGAGTGTCACTACTATCGGTTGTTTCTTTGATGACATCATCCATGTCACCGGCGAAATCACTTGTCGGTGTATGCCACGAGACCCATTCTTCCATTTTTCATGTATAAAATGCCCGCATTTGTAGTCCCTTTGACATACCTCAATATCCGCTTTGCTACAAGCCAATGAGACATTGTTGAACAGACATGAATCCACCGATGTTACTTACTCCATATATCAAATCTGGATCGAAGTTGGTACCAAATATATGAGACTTCCAACTACCTTTTTGAACATCGTTGGATCAAATTTTGACCCCTACCTCATCTTTTGACAACTTAGTGCCTTGAATAATGGGATTTTTCACTCGCATTACAATTCTCCATGCCAAACCTTGCTAGAATTTCACGGGCATATGAATTCCGCACAACTTCAACTCCAAGAAAGTAACTCATTTTTCCCAAATCGAACATATCAAATTCCAACATCATTGAACTTTTAAAATCATCACATGCTTCTATCATTTCCAAGATATATCAGTCATCAAACATAAAGACGCACTATTAAAAACTTTCCTCCTTCCTTTGACTTTGTAAATAATGTGCGTTCACAAGAGCACCTCTCGAATCCTTCTTGAACAAAGTAAGCTTCACCCCGCCTGTACCATGCCTCCCGAAGCTTGTTTAAGGCCGTACAATGCCTTCATTAACTTGAAAACTTTGCTTTATTTGCCTTTCTTTACAAAACCCTCAAGGCTGCCGTACAAACACCTCTTCGAGGAGCTTACCGTGAATAAAGGCGCTTTTTACATCTAACTGATATACATCCCAGCAAAATGAGCTGCATTAGCGATTATCAATCGAATAGTATCAAGTCTCGCCACTGGGGCAAATACTTTAGTATAATCAACTCCGTATCGCTGTGCATAACCTTTGGCCACTAACCTTGCTTTGCAATTCTCGCTTCCCCATTCTCATTAAGTTTGGTTTTGAAAACCCACTTAACCCTAATTGGATTTACCCCCACTTGGCAAGTCAGTCCAATCTCCTCATGTCTTGTTCTTCTCTATAAATTCAATTTACGCAACCATTGCATCCCTCCATTTCTTGTTTTTGACAAATTTCATCAAATGTAAGCAAATCTTCTTCGCTTACCATCATCTTTGCTCAGACATCATCATCGACATGCCTTCTCCTTTTCTTAATCTGCCATCCAAAAGGTTCTTTTGTAACTCTTCAAGCCCTCCCTCCAACTAAAGCCTCCCGATTATTATCATTTGGCTTAATCAAAGGAGAACCAGTTGAATGGAGTTATCACTTGGAAGTGCCCGGACCTCGCTCCATTATTTAATTCTTCATTTGGGCTTGCCTCCTCCCCCTGTCACACCTATCTTCATCATCTCCCATTCTAAAAATATCAAGCCCGCATTCTTCAAGTAGTTTAGTCCCGGGGCCCAGCCTTCTCCTTCAAACACCACATCTTTGCTAATAATAATTCTCTTGGAGACCAGATCAAAGAGTCTATAGGCCTTTGATTCATCACTTATCCCCAACAAAACATATTTCTTGCTTTTGTCATCCAACTTACTCCTTTTCGATCTCGGTATATGGACATGTGCTAGCATCTCGAAGACTCGAAAATACTCCACCGTTGGTTTCACGACGCTCCACGCTTCTTCCGGGAGTTTTGTTTTGCACAACTACCGTAGGACACCTATTAAGAACATGGACACTCCATCTCACGGCTTCGGCCAGAACACTTTGGAAATGTTCTTCTTAGCCAACTGTGATGATGCCACCCGATTTTTTTTTCATTTTTTCGAAAATCAAAACGGAGACGGAGTCGCCACGCCATTTTTGTTTTAAGGGCCTAAACTTTGAAAAATGCCCGAAATGAGAGATTTGGGTTCGGAGGTCACGTTACACGCCGGGAAGAACGTTAGGGTTCACCCTGCATGCCTCGCAAAATGAGTCTTCCAAGCTTAAAACCATTTGTGTGTGTGTGTGTGTGTGTGTGTGTGTGTTCCTTTGGCCAAAATAAGTTCAAACTGAGAAAACTAAAAATTGGGAACTCTTTATAAGGCATTAAACAAGTCCCATGATTTTTGGTATGATTTTAGGGCTGAGTTTTGGTACTCAAAAAAATTTCTTGAAGTTGAGGATCAATTTTGCCAGAATGAAAAAGGCAGTGGATACTTGAATTTAAAATGGATTTAAGAGCTTTAAAACTTCAAAATCTGGGGAAAGTCCGAGAATGAAAGTTGTTCAAAACATATTAAATAAGGTTTATGCAAAAGAATTTTCCTTTTGGAGATGATTTGATGGACCAAAACCTTCTGGAAATCTCGGATATGAAATCTGGATTTCCAGAGACTGTTGAATCTTACCTTTGGAAAATAATTTGAAAAAGGGAGTTATACTCACGTAAAAAATAAAATAAAAATATGTCTGGAAAGCTCTGGATGTTGGCTACAACAAGTATTTTGTAGTCAACACCAAATTCCAAGTTCTTCTGTGTCCAAAAAATTAGACAATGGACAGAGGTCTTAGAGAAAGGCTACTGGACAGCAACATTCTCAAGAAGGAAAATGTGATTTTAAAGGGGGTTTTGCATCCATGCTTGTCCCCATTTCCTTAGGCTTTGATTAGTGATCACTAAACATTTTAGTGGTGATCTACTATATCAAGCCATCCTTAGGGTACATTAGGACTTGAAGCATTTCATTTGCTTGGGAAGGGGAGTTTTAACCTTGAAAATGAAGATTTTATGTTGTGAAAATGGATTTTGGAAAACACTTTTGAGTGAATGATTTTGAGGAAGAACACTTTTAAGTGAGTAAGAAGTAATTTGGACCTTTTAAGTAGTCATCCATGGAAATTTATTCCAAGGTGACTACATTTTTAGGTCAAGCAAAGATGAACAACAAACAAGTTGATGAACAAACTACATTTTTGAAGTTTGAAATGCATGCATGGATGAGGGAAGTTTAGGGTAAGGAGAAGGAGGGTTTACCAATGATGGTTTAACCCTATCTTCCTTGGTTTGGAGTTTGACTTGAGGAGTATCAAGATTTGAATGTGTTTGATGATAGAGTTGGTCAAAGAGAAAACAAGTAGATAACACTTAAGTCCTCTATGTTTTCTCCCTAATCCTCCTCTTTAGGGTTGACTTAAGCTTGAGCTTGTGTATGTTTAAGAGTGATTTGAGAGTGTTTGGAGTGAGATTGGGAAAGACTCAAGAGAAAATGGTGGCAATCTAAGGATTCCCACTGTTTTCTCTCTATTTTTCGCCAGAGTATAGCTTCTGTGAGTGAATTGTGTTGTGTAAACTGAGAGAGAAGGGTTCAATTTATAGGCCACTGGGAGAATCAATTTGATCCGCGCGGATCTGGTCGAAGGCGTGCCTGGTTCATTAAATGCTGCTCCAGGCTTTGGACAAGAGGAATATTATTTTCAAATTCAAACAGCTGCTGTTTTACAGCTTGCCTATTTCGGGTTTTTACAATTTTTTTTCTTTTGTGAGATTATTTCCCTTGTTTATCTTCAAATAGCAATCCCCAATTCACCCTTGCTTTGTTAGAAAAGTTAGAAATGTTAGGAATGTTAGGGCTTTTGTTAGTTTTCTAACGAAAATACTAACGACTCAAATTGGAGCACTTACAGTAGCCCCTCGGCGACGGCGCTTTCGAAGGAAGCGGGGTCGTCGATAAGAGTAAGGCTCCATATTTGACAGGGGGTGACCAAAGTGGTCAGATGGCTGGACCTGGTGATAGGCTACCTACGTATCCTTAAGAGGAATCAAGCCGGTCGTAGTTCGGGTCTTTGACCCTAGAGTGACTGTTTTAGGATGTCAACCTGGTGAGCGAGTTCTACAGTCGGTTGCTGAAAGAAACTCTGTTGGGGATAGGATATGACCATTTTGGTCTGATGGCTGAACATAATGATAGGCTACCTACGTATCCTTAAGAGGAATCAAGCCGCTCGTAGTTCGGGTCTTTCGATGTTGACCCTAGAGGGACTATTTTAGGATGTCAACCTAAGATTTGACTATTTTTGGAAAGTCGCCCTGTGACTTGACTATTTTTGGGAAGTCACCCTAAGATTTAACTATTTTGGGAAGTTGCTCTATGATTTGACTATTTTTGGGAAGTCGCCCTATGATTTGACTATTTTTGGGAAGTCGCCCTATGATTTGACTATTTTTGGGAAGTCGCCCTATGATTTGACTATTTTTGGAAAGTCAGCCCTATGATTTGACTATTTTTGGGAAGTCGCCCTGGTAATGATTTCAGTTTGTCGAATTAGGGGATGATTGCGATTTATCGCTTTCCTCGTGTTGTGTGTCGAAACCGGAGTGACAGCGTTTAGGTGCCACAAGCCTTAGTGATAGCGTTTTTAGGTGCCTCGCACCTTGATGATGGCGTTTTAGGTGCCTCGGACCTTGATTTGGAATGATTTCCTTTGGTGGTTTTCATCCTTTTGCTGGGGACGGACTCTGAGGGGATAGACGGTCTTACGTTTGTTGCCGTAGAAAGAAACGGGGTTCCGTTAGCTTTTTTCGGGGATGAACCTAAGTTGAGGTTTAGTTCAGAAGTATGAACCTAAATTGGGACTTAGTTCAGGAGTATGAACCCAAGTTGAGGTTTGTTTCAGGGGTATGAACCTAAATGGAGACTTAGTTCAGGAGTATGAATCTAAATTGAGGTTTTGGTTCAGGAGTATGAACTGAAATGGAGACTTAGTTCAGGAGTATGAATCTAAGTTGAGGTTTTGGTTCAGGGGTATGAATCTAAATTGAGGTTTTGGTTCAGGAGTATGAACTGAAATGGAGACTTAGTTCAGGAGTATGAACCTAAGTTGAGGTTTTGGTTCAGGAGTATGAATCTAAATTGAGGTTTTGGTTCAGGAGTATGAACTGAAATCGAGACTTAGTTCAGGAGTATGAATCTAAGTTGAGGTTTTGGTTCAGGAGTATGAACTTAAATGGGGACTTAGTTCAGGAGTATGAATCTAAGTTGAGGTTTTGGTTCAGGAGTATGAGGCTAAATGGGGACTTAGTTCAGGAGTATGAACCTAAGTTGAGGTTTTGGTTCAGGAATATGAGCCTAAATGGGGACTTAGTTCAGGAGTATGAACCTAAGTTGAGGTTTTGTACCTGAGGGAGACTATTTGAAGGTGTTCTCGCTGGGGAAGATTCGAGTTTACGATAATTATCGGGGAAAAGGGTGACCGTGTTGGTCAAGTGGCTGGCCCTGGTGATAGGCTACCTACGTATCCTTAAGAGGAATTAAGCCAGGACGTAGTTCGAAAACCGCCGGGATGGTCTTTGATGGTTTGATCGGCATTTGGGAGTCACCCGAGGTTTGACTGTTTTTGGGAAGTCGCCCTAAGATTTGACTATTTTTGGGAAGTCTGACTATTTTGGGAAGTCGCCCTATGATTTGACTATTTTTGGGAAGTCGCCCTAAGATTTGACTATTTTTGGGAAGTCGCCCTAAGATTTGACTATTTTTGGGAAGTCACCCTAAGATTTGAGAGGGGAAGATGCATATATGACAATCATGATGACAGATGCATGCATAGAACCAAAATGATTATGAGAGTATCACTGCATGTGCTCGCGAGATGATGCATTTACTTGCTTTGGAGATGCACTTAGCCTAAGCTTTTGGCAGGAAAATTATGACTTAGGATTGTTCCTATTGATTCAAATTTTGTGCATGCTACATGAGCCCTGGGGAGATTTTTGTGGGAATGCATGTGGTGAGAGGGTTTGTATTGGGATGTATGTGTCTGAAAACTGTTTGGAACAGATTTTGAGCAAGTGGGGGGTTAGAGTCCTTGATCGCGATTTAAACAACGGTTGTTAATGAGGTTTTGTTAACAGTACCACATGGACCTCAATTTTGATGAGATTGGATTCGGATCCCGGGTCTTGGTTGAAATTTTCCCTCTCAATCTTGGTCATTTGAAGCTGATGCTGACGTCGATATGAGTGAAACTTCTTTCATTTGGGTGAGCCGTGACTTGGCCGAAACCTTGTTCGGAGAATGATTTGATGAAATTGCTAATGCCGGGTGAAACCCAGATCTTAGATTCCGACGCTACGGGAAGCTGCTATGTACCAAGTTCTGAAGCTGAAAATCTAGTTGTTGATGTGACTAGACTTGATAAAATTCAGGTCCAAAAGACCATCTTGACAAATCCCCCGGATCCCATTAAAGCGAGGAAAGATCCCTTCTTTGGCAAAGCCCCGGTTTGAAGAACTGAGTAGGCAAAGTCCAGATTTTGAAGAAGTGACTTGGCGAAGCCCCAATCTTATAACCTTGTTGTGATTCCGACATAATTAGCAGAGTCCCAATCTGATCGGTAATGCAGAGCGATCCTGAAAATAATCTGATAAAGATCGAATCTATCTCGTAGTGAAGAACCCAATGTGGACCCAAAAATGACTATAGAAGCCCCAGCTTGAAGAGTTGATACAGGAGAACCCGGGAGAACCGCTTAGAAAAGCCCCAGCGTGAAAAAATTCAGAGCAGTCTTATTGCAGACAGAGTCATTATGTGGTCGAGGAGGCACCTTATCTTTTCAGACCTTAATCAATCAGTCACTGGACAAGACTCGGAAATGTTTACGTGCAGGGGCATATCTTTTTGAAAGGTGGGAATGTCTCCCAAACTTGTGTATGACACTCTTGCTTTTGGGTTTGACTATTTTGAGAGAGTATAAACATAATAAGGTGTGGAAAAGTGTATGGAAGCCCCTGCTGACAGAAAGACAGTGTTTGGGTCTATTTCCCTATGATGGAGAGAGAGAAGACTTTGTCGAGACACTTGAAAACTTGTCTTGCTCATGATGATCACAAAGCTGCTTAAAACCCTTTGTTAATGTTCGGGTTATTCAACCCCTAAATCTGATATGAACAAATATTTTGATTAATCACGAGGAGAAAGCCAACTGATATCGAGAGTTAAAGAGGATTTGCGTATGGGGACGACCCTTGATGAGACCGAATTTTTCGAGATTTGTTTGTGATTTCGACTGGACCAGTGATGGTTGCCTACGTTCCCCTCATTATGAGGAGCTCAGGTCGCCGTAGTTCGGGCTTATCCCGAATGAAGAGAGAATGAGTGTGAAAATTCAAGACTTTGAGGTCTTTTGGGGAATTTGAGGATTGGAGATTCGAATAACATATCCCCTTAGAGTGTCCATGAAAGACACGGATGCGAAGCCCCAGTGGGACATCCACGGCAAGTGTTTGTGGAGTAGAAATGAATTATGCTCACATGAAATGTCGAATGAATGGATTGAATTTGCACAATCTTTGATTGATGATCTTTTGAGCCGAGGTGGATTTGGCTCTGATTTAAGAAAGCATTGAAGCATTAATTTGATTTAGATCCTGAAGATATTAGAATGAAACTGCTATCCGGTAGGAACTGTAGCTGGGTTTCCGGGCTTCGATCGGCCATCGGGAAATTTGGAAAAATGTAACCTCTTAAGATGAGAGGTCGGCTGGGCCTTTTACTGGATGAACCTCTAAAGATGAGAGGTTGGCTTGCAGGGATGTGTTTGGGATTTCTAAGGTAAGGAAACTGATTTGCCTTCTAAGAATGAGAGGTCAGATTTTGACTTTGGCCAAAGGCAAGGGTAATGGTAACGGGAATATCCTCTAAAAGCGAGAGGTTAAGGAAATGGGAATATCCTCTAAAAGCGAGAGAATGACTTGGAATTGATTAAGGTAATGGTGAGAGGAAGTCCAAGCTATTTAGGCTCCTTCTTGATCATTGAAGAGCTTCTTGAGGAGTCGGGGACTTTTCACTGAGTTGTGAGGATCAACAGTCCTTCTCTCTCTCTCTCTTTTTTTTTTTTTTTTTGAAGCTTCTTGCTTGAGCTCTTTTTTTTTTAATGACTTGGAAGGCCTCCTGAGGAGTTGAGGATTATCTTTGTCCTTCATTCATGGCTTGAGATATTTTGCGCATCGCCGACTCTCGAAGCTAACTTTTTTGGCGTTGCTTGGATTTCTCTTGGCAAGGAGCAAAGGTGATGGCTAAATGGGGTTTCAAAACATGCCGATCTTGAAATGAAAGGGTATTGTTTAGCAGGGTGAGGTAATGGTTTTCCTATGGGTGAGAGGCTTCAACCGCAATCCCCACCGGATGGCCTAAACAAGATTAAGTCTTCATTGCTTGCTTAATCTTTAAATGAGAAAAGATCCATGCAAATTCATCGAGCAAGGAGATGATGAGGATGATGAAAGAGATGTGAGCATATGTGATGCAAGATGGGGAGTTGGTAAGCCCCAATTTGAGAAGGATATCAATTGATTTTCTCACTCCAATTAATTTAAATATTAATTATTTCAAAGAATTAGTAGTTGAGCAGTGCAAGTGATCATCTAGGATAAAACCATTTCAATTAAGTGTAACGTGAGTGTGCAAGTGATGTCTCGAGTCTAGTAAGAAAAGAAAGAAGATATATATATAAAAGTTAGACATTTAACTACTATGTCCAAAATGGACTACAACGACAAATGTCCAGGAAGGACTTAGGTGAAAGAGAAGTACTAGAGCCTACGAAGGTTGATTAAAAGACTATTTTAGAGATAGGTAGCCCCTAGTCTAGCCGCTCTTTGCTGTTGGACCATGCATTTACTCTTCAACGCTGGAGATGGGAGCCATTGCAGATCTTTCCATCAGGATTTCTTTGGCAATCTTTTGCTTAATCCAACCATTTTCATTGCCTGCGATGGCTGGTCCACCGACCTCACAAAGGGGCGAGTCAAATTCCATTATGCCCATAAGGCTTGGATCACCAAACTCGACCATGTTGACACTCATGTTGTTATTTCTAGGGAACGAGTTATTGATAATATTAGGCCCTTCAGGCACCTCTAACTTCCCTTGCTCAATCAACCCTTGGATGGCCTTTTTCAAGGGGACGCAATCATCCGTCGGTGCCCATGGCATGCGATGAAAGGCACAATGCTTGGAGGTATCTAAAGGAGCATTGTGGTTTCTTGGCTGAAAATTATCTAAAGGCCGGAGCAAACCTTCTTTTACCAAACCTCTGAAGATATCACTCAAAGGCATCCCAAAGTTTCCCAAGCCTTGGAACCGAGATCTGGATGCATCAGGTTTCTTGGGAACAAAGGAAGTGGCATTGTTACAGTCCTGTCCCGTGTAGGACTGGGCAGGAGTCGTGTTGGAGGTGGTAGAGGCCCGGTATCTGTAAGCAGGTGCAACAACTTGCTGCTGATTGTAAGCCCTCTCAAATTTAGCCCCAGAATTGACCATTGCCCGCAAGTCCGAGTAGGGGAAGTGGCTAAGGAAAGTTCTCAAATGCGGCTTTAAGCATGACTGGAAGATGTCTAACTGCTCCTCGTCAGAGGGAGGAATGGCCATTTCACTGAGCTTTAAGTTCCACCTTTTATAAAAATCCCCAATATTCTCATCAGGGCGCTGCATTGTTGTCTGCAGGTCAACTCTATTTGTCTCCCATTCCAAGTTGGCTTTATACTTATCTGTGAAAGTGCCGGTAATCTGTTCCCAAGTAGCCCTAGCTTCAGGCTTCAATCGAAAGAACCATTTCAAAGCCCCTGACTTCAAAGAGAGACTGAAGTAGTCGGCCAACTGCTGGTTTGTGCATCCCTTAACTTTCATTGCCAAAGTGTATGTATCCAGGTGAGTTTTCGGGCATGCAGTCCCATCAAACAGGTCTAGATTAGGCATCACAAACTTGTGGGGTAGGGGCACAATGGAGTCCGGGTCCGCAGGCCGGAAGGCAGCTTTCTTAGCAAATAATTCAAGAATTTGTGCTTTCATCTCCTTGTGTTGTTCCATGAACCAGGCCAGGTGAGGGTCCTGTGGTGGAGCCATAGCGTTCAAACCAGTGACTGAGTTGGAGAGAGGAGTTACTACTGGCGGCACACTAGTGGAAGGGATACCATATCCCGGAGCATAAGTGAAAACCTGTCTTTGGCCCAAATTACCTGGGGGAGTGTAGGTAGGAGCTTGGGCAAAGGGATAGAACTCAGCGGCTTGCTGTTGGCTTTCCATTGGCAGAGAAGGAGGAAGTAGACCTGAGGTAGCCGGATAGCTCGGGTTTCCAGAGTGAGGCTTAAATACGGGTTGCTGTCCCTGGTTGTTGAACTGCATGCCTGGCTGAGGCGAGGGTGTATAACCGGGAGGGTACTGCGGTCCTGGTGATTCTGATGAAACTGGGATAGGGGCTTGCTGGCCCATTGAACCCTGAGTGAGAAATGGGTTTATGGAAGCGGTGTGAGGAGCAGCTGAGCTAGCATCATTCTGAGGAGGGGCTCCTGACTGTTGCCCCGAACCAAACTGTGGTGGCATTCCAAACTGTTGCTGCGAAGGTCCGGATTGGTCGATTCCAAACTGAGGCGGGATCCCAATTTGCTGTGGCATTCCGAGGTACCCCCAACCATGAGAAGACATTCCGTACTGATTTTGTCCCCACCGAGGGACTGCGAACTGGCTCTTCCCGTCAGGCTGCATGGATCCAGTGGTCTGTAGTTGGGGAGCTGGCTGACCCAGAGACCGAGAAGCATGGGTTCTGGTAGTAGTACCGTAGGAGATTGGTGGTGGCATCCTGGAGTAGTCGGGGCGACTGAGAGTGGGATTGGGATCCTCTTCTTCCTCCACGGTGAAGGTGTCATCGGGATTGAGACTGGAAGCCAAACCATGGCTTTTGATGGCTTCCATAAGGCTATTAATCTGTGCTTCCTGTCGCAATCTCATCTGTTCTGCTAACTGATTCCACCGCCGTTGCGTGCAGGGAGTCCTGGGAGGCGGAGTGATGTTGTCCCCATCGTTACTGCCGATGCGGTACATTCCGAATCTCGGAGTCGGAACAAACGGTGAAGCCGATGATGCGCTTGACTCTTCCCAACCGATCAAACGGTGACCCGTGCCCGAAACCAAGCTTTGTGAGGAGTCATGGGGGAAAGACACGAGGGTTCAGATATTTGGGAGTGAAGGAGGGTAGGTGTTTGGGCTTAGGGCTCATGCAACATGCAGTTATTTATTCTTGTTTACTTAAAACATATTTTATTAACCTAAGCGGTTGGAAAAGATTGCTCTTTTTTCGCAAACTACTCTGAATCCTGGATCAGTGGGCCCCATCACTACGCCTGCGGACCCTCAACCTGTAACCCCGAACAAGGGTTCCGTAGGGCAAGCAGGTCCCATCGACCGAAAAGAAAAACGATCCTAAAGTCTGGCGGGTAATCGAGTCTTAAGGAGCATTCGATGTAAATTACGGACAAAGCTGACGTCAAAGGTCAAGATCATGTCCGGAGGGCTAGACAAAAAGTCGGCATGGTTTGGACTGATAAATGTCCACAATTGATCTTGACTCGTCGTCAGTTAAGTCGTAATTGGACATGGAATGATCGTTAATCCTTGATGACTCAGTGTCATGCTGGGAGTCAGTGTATAATTTGTGCCAGTCAGAGTCAAAGTCAAGGCGCCAGTCAATATCTGGTCAAAGCCCGTGACGGAAAACCGGCAGGACTTCGACTGATTAGGGTCCCGAAAGATATTGACTTGGTAGGCCGACTAAGGCTTGAAAGGAAAGGTCTATACACAGACAGGGCATGACACAAACCAGACTAAAAACCAACCGGGTCTCGGACAAAGTGTGTCACGGACAAGTGCATGGTCGACACGAGGCTCCATGGGATGTTTGGGTAGTCCCGTGCTCGCACCGAGAGGCGTAATAAGGCCAAACGGGCTGCTACTGGGATTTCCCTGGGTTAAGGACGTAGTGTGCAGTGTAAGGCCAAGTGCGCGTAGTGTGCAAGCAGTCTATCTTCTTTTTTTCTGAGTAAAATAGGAATTTTCATGTGTCTTAAAAAGTATGATGCATGCCCAAAATTTGAAAATGATTTTTTTTTGAAATTTTTTTTTTGTAAATATTTTTGAAAATATTTTTTTTTTGAAAGTAAATGAACACATAAGCACATAATTCAAGGCAACGGGTCCGATAGTCAAAATTTTGACTTTTCCGAGGCGGCCAAAACAACACGAAATGTGTAAAACCAACACACACACAGTACAAATGATTTCAAATGCCGGGACGGAAGCTTGACCCACAAAAGTTTTTCCTCCTTTTTTTTTTGAAAAGATAAAACTTATTTTGTCCCCAGCGGAGTCGCCACTGTGATGATGCCACCCGATTTTTCCTTTTTCGAAAATCAAAACGGAGACGGAGTCGCCACGCCATTTTTGTTTTAAGGGCCAAAACTTTGAAAAATGCCCGAAATGAGAGATTTGGGTTCGGAGGTCACGTTACACGCCGGGAAGAACGTTAGGGTTCACCCGGAATGCCTCGCAAAACGAGTCTTCCAAGCTTAAAAACCATTTGTGTGGGTGTGTGTGTGTTTCTTTGGCCAAAATAAGTTCAAACTGAGAAAACTAAAAATTGGGAACTCTTTATAAGGCATTAAACAAGTCCCATGATTTTTGTTATGATTTTAGGACTGATTTTTGGTACTCAAAAAAATTTCTTGAAGTTGAGAATCAATTCTGCCAGAATGAAAAAGGCAGTGGACACTTGATTTTAAAATGGATTTAAGAGCTTTAAAACTTCAAAATCTGGGGAAAGTCCGAGAATGAAAGTTGTTCAAAACATCTTAGATAAGGTTTATCCAAAAGACTTTTCCATTTGGAGATGATTTGATGGACCAAAACCTTCTGGAAATCTCGGATATGAAATCTGGATTTCCAGAGACTGTTGAATCTGACCTTTGGAAAATAATTTGAAAAATGGAGTTATACTCACGAAAAAAATAAAATAAAAATATGTATGGAAATCTCTGGATGTTGGCTACAAAAAGTATTTTGTAGTCAACACCAAATTCCAAGATCTTCTGTGTCCAAAAAATTAGACAATGGACAGAGGTCTTAGAGAAAGGCTACTGGACAGCAACATTCTCAAGAAGGAAAATGTGATTTTAAAGGGGTTTTTGCATCCATGCTTGTCCCCATTTACTTATGCTTTGATTAGTGATCACTAAACATTTTAGTGGTGATCTATTATATCAAGCCATCCTTAGGGTACATTAGGACTTGAAGCATTTCATTTGCTTGGGAAGGGAGTTTTAACCTTGAAAATGAAGATTTTATGTTGTGAAAATGGATTTTGGAAAACACTTTTGATTGAATGATTTTGAGTAAGAACACTTTTAAATGAGTAAGAAGTAATTTGGACCTTTTAAGTAGTCATCCATGGAAATTTATTCCAAGGTGACTACATTTTTAGGTCAAGCAAAGATGAACAACAAACAAGTTGATGAACTGTAAGTGCTCCAATTTGAGCTTGTTAGTATTTTCGTTAGAAAATTAACGAAAGTTATAACATTCCTAACAATTACTAACAATTACTAACATTTCCTAACAATCCTAACATTTCTAACAAAGTGAGGGCAAAATGGGCATTGTTATTTAAGAATAAACCAAGGAAAAGAATCAAAAAAGTGAAAGAAATGGTCAAAAACCAAAAATAGAAATGGCTGGAACATAATCATTTGTTTAATTTGAATTTTAAAAAGATTATTCCTTGTGTCCAAAGCCTGAAGCAGCATTTAATGAACAGTGCACGCGACTGATCCTATCCGCGCGGATAGGTTTGTCATTTCCAGAGGGCTATAAATTGAGCCCTCCAGTCACAAAAATAAAGAGGAACAAGAGCACAATTCACAGTATTTGGCGAATATACTCGAGAAAACAGTGAGAATTCTATAAGAATTGTCACCTTTTTCTCTTGAATCTTCCCAACTTTCACTCACTCAAATCAAACCCAAACACTCTTACATTCAAAGCCTCAAACACTCATACATTCAAGCCAAAGCCCCAAAGCACAAAGAAGATAGGTATAACCTCCCTCTTCTTACCCTAAATCTCTCATCCATGCATGCATTTTCAAACTACAAAATGTAGTTCATTCATCTTCTTGTCTTAGATCCAAGAAGATCACCATGGAAGTTCATCTCCATGGATGATCTTCTACAAGGATCAACATTATTTTCAAGTTCTCTTACTTTCTTGCAAAGAAAACTCATTTTCAAAACCCTAAAATCATTTTCAAGCACCAAATCTTGATTTTCAAAGGATAAAATTCCCCTTCCCAAGCAAATGAAGTGCTTAGTCCTAATGTACCCCAAGGATGGTTTGGTATAGTTGATTCACCACTAAAATGTCAAGTGATCACTAACCAAAACCTAGGGAAATGGGGACAAGCATGGATGCAAAACCCCCCTTTAAATCATATTTTCTTTCTTGAGAAGTTGCTGTCCAGTAGCAATTTTCCAGGATCCCAGTCCATTGTCTTAATTTTTGGACACAGATAAACTTGGAGTTTGGTGTTGACTAAAAAACACTTTTTGTAGCCAAAATCCAGAGCTTTCCAGACATATTTTTACTTTATTTTTTGGGTGAGTAAAACTCTCTTTTTCAAATTTTCTTTTAGAGGCTAGTTCATCAGCTTCTGGAAATCCAGATTGCATATCTGAGATTTCCAGAAGGTTTTGACCCCTCAAATCTTCTCCAAAATGGAAAATTACTTCTCACAAATCTTATTTAAGGTGTCTGGAACAACTTTCATTCTCTGAGTTTATCCAGATTATGAAGTTTTAAGACCCTTGAATCCATTTCAAAATCAAAGGTCCACTGCCTTTTTCATTCTGGCAGAAGTGACTCTCAACTTCAAAAGGTCTTTTGAGTACCAAATCTCAATCCAAAAATCTTCCAAAAAATCATGGGATCAGTTTAAAGTATTAAAAAGATATCCCAATTTTTACTTTTCTGATTTTCAAATTAATTTGGCCAAAACACACACACACACACACACACACAATTGATTTTCAGCTTGGAAGACTCGTTTTACGAGGCATTCCGGGTGCACACTAACGTCCTTCCCGGCGTGTAACATGACCTCCGAACCCAAATTTCTGATCTCGGGCATTTTTCAAAGTTTTGGCCCTTAAAATAAAAATGGCGTGGCGACTCCGTTCTTTTTTCCGGATTTTATTTGGTTTTTTCAAAGAAACGCAAAAAAATCGAATTTTTTCCCGCGAATGGCGACATCATCACATGAACAAACTACATTTTTGAAGTTTGAAATGCATGCATGGATGAGGGAAGTTTAGGGTAAGGAGAAGGAGGGTTTACCAATGATGGTTTAACCCTATCTTCCTTGGTTTGGAGTTTGACTTGAGGAGTATCAAAATTTGAATGTGTTTAGTGTTTGATGATAGAGTTGGTCAAAGAGAAAACAAGTAGATAACACTTAAGTCGTCTATGTTTTCTCCCTAATCCTCCTCTTTAGGGTTGACTTAAGCTTGAGCTTGTGTATGTTTAAGAGTGATTTGAGAGTGTTTGGAGTGAGATTGGGAAAGACTCAAGAGAAAATGGTGGCAATCTAAGGATTCCCACTGTTTTCTCTCTATTTTTCGCCAGAGTATAGCTTCTGTGAGTGAATTGTGTTGTGTAAACTGAGAGAGAAGGGTTCAATTTATAGGCCACTGGGAGAATCAATTTGATCCGCGTGGATCTGGTTGAAGGCGTGCCTGGTTCATTAAATGCTGCTCCAGGCTTTGGACAAGAGGAATATTATTTTCAAATTCAAACAGCTGTTGTTTTACAGCTTGCCTATTTCGGGTTTTTACAATTTTTTTCTTTTGTGAGATTCTTTCCCTTGTTTATCTTCAAATAGCAATCCCCAATTCACCCTTGCTTTGTTAGAAAATTTAGAAATGTTAGGGATGTTAGGGCTTTTGTTAGTTTTCTAACGAAAATACTAACGACTCAAATTGGAGCACTTACACCAACATAGATCGGACCTGTTCATTATCGTCCTATTTTTCCTCTCATCAATTCCATTTTGCTGAGGAGTATAAGTTGCAGTCAATTGTCTACGTATACCTTCAACCTTGCAAAATTCTCCAAATTTGTCTGAAGTAAACTCACCACCTCGATCTGTTCTCAAACAGTTTCTTTTTTCAACAGAAACTTTAAAACTTTTAAACATAGCAAATGCCTCTGATTTTTCATGTAAAAAATAAATCTAAGTTTTACGAGTTAAGTCATCCATAAAACTTAAGATATACCTCTTGTCACTGTTTGAAGATGGTTTGATAGCCCACATATGTCTGCGTGTGCAAGTTGAAGCTTATTTGATGCTCTCCACATACTTTTTTTTGGCATAATCTCTCTATGTTTCTTACCTATTAAGCAATCTGCAAATTTTTTTTTGTGTCTTGAGGATTGAGGAGGGGCAAACCATTGACCATATTTTTATGAGCTAGCGTCCTCTATCCATTGTAGTTCAAATGTTCAAATCAACAATTCCAAAGATGAGACTCGTTTTCTGACTCAACTTGAAAACATGCAGAAACTTTTTGTGTAATAGAAGATAACAAGTAAAACATTCTATTCCCACTCATATCAGTGTGTATAATTAATCCTCTTTTAGGATATTTGCAAGTTCCATTTTGTAATATAGATTATGCAAATGCAGGTCGATCCCACGAGGATAACGTTACTACGTATAATATTTGCTTTTAAGAATAATGAAATAAAAACTAATGATTGGTAGAAAATTTATTTTGTCGTTTATATAGATAGAATATGCAAACTACTCTAATTTTAGGTGAAAAACTCTTATGATTAAGGATTTCTCGGGGTTGTAACTCGAACAACATGTATTCATCAATTAATCATGCCTTAAATAAAAGTTTCATCAAAAATCAAGTATCATATATTATGTTTGTACTAATTCTAACGATCAATCAACTAATACTCGTATTCTCTACTAATCATGGCCTATCTCTCGATGGTCCATGCATTAGTAAGAATCCATTAATTTTATAAAAATCTACGTACTTTCCAATTAAGGATAATCCCTAGGCAAATTATCTACTCTCGTGATTAATAGTACCTAGTTTACTTCGTATGGTTCCGTTAATCGAGATTCAAAGCTAATTACATCTCTCGATTAAATAGTATTCATACAAATATGGACGTTTTCATATTCGTAGGCGTTTAAAAATGATATGAAGAAAATTATTTTAAGAAGAAGAAAAAGAGAAGCATGAATTACAAGATAAATAAACGAGATTGAGTTTCCAACCCCAAAAATTTGGGGGATTACTCACTAGCCATGATAATTATGATAACAAAAGAATAAGAATAAGACATTAAAAACAAAGAGAAGAAGTGTACTTATTCAGTTAATATAGAAGATAATGGCCGGAAAATAACTTCATTTTTTCAAATTCAGAATTTTTGAATAAAAGTAACAATCAATCTTCAAAATCTTGAGAGTGATGTTGTTTATTGGATAAATATTGCTAGAGTATGATTACAATAAAATCTTGATTTCTGGATGCCTAAAACTACTGATTACAAGTTTTATTTATAGGCATTTGACAAAAGGTTGGGACTGCTAAAAAATATGTTTTGAAGAGGTGCCAAAAATGGGACTGCAGAAATCTGGCTTAACAGTAACTGCACGACCGTGCGTTATGACTTGCACGGCCGTGCAAGGCTTGACAAAATTTCCCTCTTTCACTCTATGAATCAGAATGGCCGCTTCAGCTTCAATGCTCGGTCGTGCAAGGCCTGTGTTGGGCTAGATCTTTATTTTCCTCCACCAAAATGAACCCCCTTGCTTCTTTTTCTTCCGTTCCACTTTGTGAGTCTTTTTCCAAGCTTGATTTCACACAAATAATGTCTATAGGACCACTTTCAACCAAAAAAATACCACCGAGCATAATATCCGTGAAATATAATAAAATAAACTAATATTAACTAAAAATGAACTAAAGTGAGCTAGTTTATGCTATAGAAATGATATAGAAATGCTATAAATGTCTATAAAACAGCTATTTATCAACTCCCCCACACTAAACTTTTGCTTGTCCCCAAGAAAGTTTAATAATAAGACATATAAAAGTGGAGAAGATTGAAAAAAACAAATGAATAAAGTATGGAAAATAAAGAAGTAAAAAGATTCCCTCATAAAAAGTGTGTTATAAGATTGTTGCCAAAAATCTTACTATCCATTGCTTCACACCTTTCATTTTTAAATATTTCAATAAAAAGATTCAAAAGAATATTAGGAAGCAAATAAAAAGGATGTAAATGTATATATCAAAAATAAAACTTACAAAGTAAAAGCATTAGAATGATTTAGCGATATAAATGAATTTTTGGATCAAAAATTGATGAACTTTGGAAGAAAAGTTTTAAGTTGAAAGCCTTTTTAAATGGGACGGATGAAATGATCCTTCAAGGGAAAGGATTAAATTTTCCAACTTAGAAAATATTAATTGATATTCAATTTGAATCAAAAGTGGAATCGGATAATTTAACTGGAAAATCTAGGCTAGAAAAATGAAAATCGCCTTAAAAAGGGATAACGCCACAAGTGTTTAAAGACTTTTTTTTAAAAGTAACACATTGTATCTTTTTATTTAACTAGTCTTGAAAGTGGAACGGGAAGGGAAATGATTCAAAAAGTGCATCAAGTGAATAATTTTTAAGACGGAAATTAAAATCTAAGTCCCAAGTTGAACACTTCAAGCGAAACTTTCAAAAAAAAAAGAACTTTCTTTTAAAAACTTTTAAGCGGAAAAAATCCAACCAATTGTCTAATGATTCAATAATTTCATAAATCAAGAATGTTATTCAAAGTACGCTTTATTTAACTCTATATAAATTTATAACTTTTTATCTATTTTCTAATATACCCTTAGTTTCCTTTTCTAAAATTTTCAAATGATAAAAGATATGGATAATAAGGATAGAAAAAGCTTCCGAACAAGCAAATACAGAAAAGAAACGTGTAACTAAGTTAAAATGAATACAAAAGAAAATATGCAACTAATTTAATGCATAAATGAAATGCAACTAGCGGATATAATTCTCCCCAACACTTAAAATGAACATTGTCCTCAATGTTTCAAGAACAATATGAAAAACAAGATAAGGATGGAGTGGGGAGAAAAGATGAACTGATAAAGATGGTGGTGGAAAATTCGGTCAATGATCCGCTTCATAATTAAACACATAATCAAGCCGTCCTTGGGCTTCCCGAACTTCCCCTCTCATTCCATGAACATCCTCCCTCAACCCTTGTACATCTCCTCTCAAACGATGTACTTCTCCCCTTAAGTTGTTCACATCCCTCCTTAAATCATTCACATGGCCATATATTTCATTCACTTGGCCAAACATTTGATTGTTTTGGGTAAACATTTGTTGGAATTGCTGATAAAATTCGGGTGGAATGTTGTGTTGGTGTTGAGCAGCTAGGGCTTGCTCCTACTCTTCTTCATTTTATAGACCTGCTTGACCTGCTTCTTGGTTTAGGGCATTAGGGAAAAGCCAAGTATGTGGTTGATGGGTTTGGGCAAAGGGTAGGTTATTATTTGGGAGTTGAAATTGTCTATGGCTAAGAACTTATGAGACGAAACTCACAAGGTGAGATGAAACTCACGGGTGTTGTCCTTAGTGTTAATGACACTAACGACGACACTTTCACCAATTCTAGAAAAGCACAAATCAATAGAAATAAATATAATTTGCAGCGGAAATATTAAAGCAATACACAAGAATATAATTTTTATCAAGTTATATAAATATATAACTTGATGGGTGCCTAAAAGGCAAGACCTTTCTATTAATAATATGAATTAAATACAAGGTCGAGGTTGTTCCTTAATGATAAACGAACCCTGATATAAGGAACAACATACACGAATTCTCTCAGTAAATAAACACTCAAAAACCTCACAAAAATATAAAAATCTATATGAAATATTCGAGTGTTGAACAAAGTGTTGCCGACACTGAATGGCAACACTTGAGAGCAGAATTCTACTTTTCTTGTGCAGATTTGCGTTTTCTGAATTGGATGATCTTCAATGAAGATCCACTGCACTATTTATAGGCCACAAAGTCTTGGAGCCTACTCAAATGATCGGCTAACGACTTGGAGTTTGTTTCCTCCATTTATGCCACTCGCCTCTTTTGTAGGAGACCTAGTCTTCTCTTGCTTCTCTTGCTTGTACCTCTTAGCTTTGGTTGCCTTGTACTCGACTTGTTCTCCCCGAGAATAGCTGAATAAAATATCTCCCGGCTTGGTCATCAATTAAACAAATAAACACATGTTTATTTGTTAACTTCTTCTCCTCTTCGTGATTAACGCACTGGGCATTTACATTGCCGATTTTAAGCTCATTTTAAGGTGACTAACTACCTGTTATATAAACATTAATTTACCCATTAATATTTGTGAAAAATACAGAACTAACTCGGTGTCGCCAATTCCAAATGGCAACACTTTTGGCAACACCGGTGGCAACACCGGTTTGCAACACTTGGGATGACATTCATGACAACACATGATCTAACATTAACAATCTCCCCATAGTTACTGATTTCTTCACAAAATACCAATGTGATGATCTTTTCAAAAACAGTTAGTCAAACTTTACTAAAACCACAAAAAATGCCACGAGATTTTGATAGAGGCAACATCAACCTTCAGGCAATGTTTTGAAATATTTTTCAATCCAAAACATCAACCATTAAGCAAATGAAGTATCAAAATCTTTACAAAAATCTCCCCCTTAATACGAAATTTAATAATTAAATAAACTAACTATTAAATTCTAAACAACCAACCAACCATATAACAAAAACCATCCATCATCTTTTGAAGAAAATTCCAGCTGAAACAAAGAAAAAAAACAGAAATAAAATTTGTTTAAGCATTACAAACCAAAATAAAACAAATAAAAGTGTTTTTATTTCCAACCACCAAAAACACAAACCATTCGAACCAACCACCATTAAAGCGCATTTCCAGCTCCTTCACCTCCCTCGGTGTCCCACTAGGCCCGGCACCATTCCCGGCTCCATCATCATCATCACGCCTTGGTGGCTTATCTCCCCCTATTTTGGAAGAAATTAAATCCACCATTTTCATCATGTCGGTGCGCATATCCAACCATCCCTGAATTGCGAGTCAATGTGCTTCACTTGACCATTGAAAAAATTAAGAATCATCGCGGCATCAACCATAACGGGAGCGGTGTTGCCGGAAGTGTTGCCGGTTTCGGGCGACACTTGGGCGACACCGGTAGTAGAAGCGATAACATGAGGAGCATTTGTAACCAAAACCCAAGGTAAATCCTGTGCCTATCACCTTGATAAAGTGCTTGGTAATTCGATAATACATGTGTCTTTCCGAAAGATTATCACCATTCCAAGGCTTAAGGTTTTGGTACATTAGGACTTGGAAAATAAGGGAAGGAAAAATGAAGGAGGAGGTCTTTTTCTTCTTAGCCCATGCAGCAAGGTGATTGAATACAAGTCTCCCAAAATTCACTCTTTGTTTCTTTCCTAGTTTATACAACAAATTGGCTTGCTCAAAAGTTACGGTATTCTCATTTGCCGTGGGAAGCCAATTCGTTATACATATCTTGTGTAGCACGCTAAACAAAGAAGTGAGATAGGTAGACTTAAAATGATCAGACCAAATGGTAATTCTCCCTCCAGTTAAAAAGGTGGCTAAGGCATTAGGATCATATTCCAAGCTCTCATCTTCGACATTAGGGAGGCCGAAGGCTCTATTGATAATCAAAGGATTAAAATCAAAGATAATGCCCCTAACAAAGATCTTTCCATAATGAGGGGTATTCCTATCATCAATATTATCCCTAAGATGAGCATAAAAGTTCCTAACCACACTTTCAATGTACGATGACACTTTAGTCACCGTAGGTAAAAACATCCTATCCTCCAAAAATTGATACACACCTAACTCCTTGAATTGAGTCACATAAATATTCTTTTCATTCAGAATTTTCTTCTCAGAATCTTCAACAAAATTATGAAGACTCACATCACTATAAAATTCTTCCGAAAGAAATGGACGTTCATAAAATCCAAAAGACTCATAATCTGATTTTTCATCTTGAGAGGGATTAGGAGAGTGTACCTCAGGCCATGAAATAGGAGAATAGGAAGGAGAACTCGACTGTGCTTTGGTCTTGGCAGCAGGTGTTGCTTCAGGTGTTGCCATTGCATCGGCAACACTTGGGGCGACACCACCAGAAATTTTCTGTTTCTTCTTCATTTTGGACTGGGCTTCAGCAAGAGTTTCTTCATCTTCCATCCAGGCTTCTTCATCCTCATCAGAAGATGATGAGGGCTCCTTTGTCTCTTTAAAAGCAGGGTCCGAACCTTCCTCGGACGAAATGTTGAGAGACGAGCTTGAAGAATCATCCACATTTACCGGATCATCAGCTGTATTAGATGGTATCTTTGACACAGAACGTAGTTTTGATCCTCTCCGATTGTCTACGCACTCCACCCCTAAAAGAGCTAGAGGCATCAACCGCCTTTCGCTTCTTGGTCTTCTTCTGAGGGGCGAAGGTGAGCTCTGTGGATGGGGTAGCTTCAGGAAGATTGATGGGAATGGAAATTTGAGAAGGATCATAGACAACAATGTCTAAGGATGGTGAGGTTGAGGGTGTGGCCGAGAATGTCGCTGGTGAGATTTCCATGGGAACTGCGACATTTGAGGCGACACTAGAGGGAGCTAGAGGCGAAATTTCCATGGGAGACGAAATTTGGGAAGTATTTTTAGGGCTAGCCATGGAAGATTTAAGAAGAATGAGGAAGACGAAGAACTGGGGCAAGGGTTTGGGATTCCGCCTAGAGAGAGAGAATACGGTGAGAGAGAGAGGGTTTAGGAGGGGGTTTTAAGAGTGAATAGTGGAGGGATTTAATTGATTTGACAAGGTCAAATTAATTAAACCTCCACTTATCTCTAAAAATCCCAACAATACTCAAGTGTTATCCGCCATTTTTAAAAAAAACTCTTTTTTTTTTTTAATTTTTTTAATTTTTAATTTTTTTTAATAATAACTAAACATAATTTTAATAATATCCATAAAATTGAGTTTTTCAAAATTCAAAGAGATGAATTTTAAAAAATAGATATTACAAAATTACACTTAGATTGACAAAATAAAAATTTTTGCTAAAAACCTTTTAAATTTCACAAACTCTAAATATAAGAAAATAGACTTTTGGAAATTTAAAATTTAATTAACAAAAACAAAAACAAGAAAATAAAAAATTAATGTAGCATCTACTAATGTGTTACTAGCAATGTTGCGTGACACTCAAGACAACATTTTTAAATAAAATCCCCTTGATATTTTTTTTTAACATACATATCTATACTTTCTTAGGCAATTTTTAAGCACACTTTACACTTTCTTTATTTACAAGGAAGCATCGTAGTAGCGAGCTCCGTGCCCCGAGTTTTTTATTAAAGTGTAAAGCTACAATTAGTAAGTTTTATACCTTTCAAGTAGGGTACACTGTAGTAGCGAGCTCCATGTCCCTAATACTTAGTATAAAACACTACATTATATTCCCTTTGGGAATTTTCACAAGCTTTGCCCTTTTTTTTTTTTTTAAAATATCAACAATAATATGAGTGACTTTGTCACTTTTTAGCACAAAGGGGTATTTTATAAAAAAAAATGTTAACCTTAAGAATGTACACATACTAGAACAAAAAGGTCAGTAAATGCCCCCCATTTGGGATTAAACAACTATATATATATATATATATTTTTTTTTTTTTTTTTTTAATTTTAAAGATAATGTACAACTCATACAAAGTGTTGCGACGGTGTTGGTAACAACGGCAACACTAACAGATTTATAGAAAACATAGATCAAGAGATTTTTTCAAACTTGAAAATCTCTCATGGTCCAAGGCTTTGGTCAAAATATCAGCAAGTTGATGTTTTGTATCAATATGCTCTATTTGGATCAATTCCTTTTCTACTAAATCTCTTAAAAAATGATGGCGGATATCAATGTGCTTAGTGCGTGAGTGTTGTACAGGATTTTTGGAAATATTTATAGCACTCAAATTGTCACAATACATGGTCAAGATATTACTATCAAGACCATAGTCATCAAGCATGTGTTTTAACCATATTAGTTGTGAACAACAACTCCTGCTGCCACATATTCGGATTCGGCGGTCGAGAGAGAAACACGGTTTGCTTGCGGCTGTACCATGACACTAGATTATTACCCAGAAAAAACAACCCCCACTAGTACTCTTTCTGTCATCTATATCCCACCTTGATCGTAGTCACTAAAACCAACTAAGTTGGTATTAGTGTCTTTGGTGAACCAGATTCCCAATTCACTTGTCCCAGGACACATACTTGATGATTTTCTTGACGGCATTTAGGTGAGAAATTTTAGGAGCGATTGATATCTAGCACAAACACCTACGTTGAACATTATATCGGGACGGCGCGGTAAGATAAAGAAGACTACCTATCATGGATCTATACGAGTTGGGTCAACATCCTCCCCTGCACGATCTTTGGTTACCTTAAGAGATGATCCCATAGGTATTTTAGAGCTCTTGGCACTCTCCAATCCAAATCTTTTCACCGGACTCTTAGCATACTTGCTCGAGTGATGAAGATTCCATCATTCGATTGTTTCACCTGCAATCCTAGGAAATAATTAAGTTCTCCTATCATGCTCATCTCAAATGTAGATATCATAGCTTCCACAAAATTTTGTAAACATGTTTTAGATGTGGAACCATAAACTATGTCATCAACATAGATTTGAGCAATGACAAGCTCTTTATTTTCCCTAAGAATAAATAATGTCCTATCGGCTTCTCCTCTAACAAATCCATATTCAAGAAGGAAGCTTGTTAGACGTCCATTACCATGCACGAGGAGCTTGTTTTAAGCCATATAAGGCCTTATCAAGTCTGTATACATGGTGCAGGTGGAATGGGTCTTCAAACCCTTTGGGTTGCTCAACATAGATCTCTTTATCTAAGTATCCATTCAAGAAAGCCGCTTTAACATCCATTTGGTGTAATGTGATTTTAAGGTAGCAAGCTATAGCAAAAATAAGTCTTATTGACTCAATTCTAGCCATAGGTACAAATGTCTCGTCAAAGTCGATTCTTCCACTTGTGTATAGCCTTGAGCCACAAGACGGGCTTTATTATGAACAATATTACCCAATTCATCAGATTTGTTTTTATAAATCAATTTAGTTCCAATTATATTAGTATGTAAAGAACGAGGAACTAAACACCAAACCTCATTCCGGGTAAATTGTTCAAGCTCTTCTTGCATAGCTTGTATCCAGAAATTATCCTTTAAGGCTTCAATCACATTTTTGGTTCAACGGAGGAAACGAAACGAAGTGTTTTACCCGAGAGTATGTGGAGGACATACACACATACCTAACCATATCTCTGTAATCAAGCGGCTCCTTGTTCCTTGTTCTAACCCCTTCATTAACATCACCAATTACTTGAGTAATGGGATGATAATTTCTAATTCGAGTGGGGATCTCTCCGCCTTGATGGTACACCAATCCATCTTCTCCTTACAGTCACTTTGCTCTCGAATTTCCGGCCATTATTCTGTTCTCTGTGTTGCCTCGGGTGTTGCCATTTCAGGGCGACACTTGGAGCAACACTTGAATGCGTGGCTGCAATGGCCGAATCGGTCTGTTCCGGCCCTTTGTTCGACTTCTTCTAGTAGAGTCGGAGGTATATCATCGTTTGGTTCTCTGTGGCACTCAAGTAATCGTTAAATTCAATATTTACCGATTCTTGAATCACTTTTAACCTCAAATTATAGACACGATAAGCATGACTGTTTTGAGAGTAGCCAAGAAAGATGGCTTTGTCACTCTTAGAATCAAGTTTTCCTAAGTATTCCCGATCATTTAAAATGTAGCACAAACACCCAAACACATGAAAATAGTGAACCGTAGGTTTCTTTCCATTTAAAATCTCATAGGGTGTCATAGTTGTACCGGGTCTTAAGAAAACTCTATTTGTAGTGTGACAAGCTGTGTTTAATGCTTCGGCCCAAAAACCTTTAGAAATATTTCTAGCAATTAGCATAACACGAGCCATTTCCATTAAAGTCCTATTTTTCCTTTCAGCAACACCATTTTGTTGAGGTGTTTTGGGTGCTGAAAACTCATGGTGTATCCCCTTTTTACTACAAAAAGTAGAAAAGGAGATGTTTTCAAATTCTCTACCATGATCTGATCTTATTCGAAAAATAGGAGAACAAAACATGTTTTTGATTTTAGAGACTAAGTGAGTAAATTTATCAAAAGTTTCGCATTTTTCTCTTAAGAAATACACCCATGTAAACCTAGAAAAATCATCAACTATCACATAAACATACTTCTTACCTCCCAAGATTTCTACCTCAATAGGACCCATCAAGTCCATATGTAGAAGTGAAAACAATGTGTTGTTCTGAGTGTTGCTCATTGTGTTGTTCAACACATGAGCAACACGAGTTTGCTTACCCTTTTGGACGGTCACCACACATAACGGTGTTTTTGAGGTCTAGTTTAGGAACACCTTTGACGGCCTTATGTTTGATAATCTTCTCAAGATTCCTATAATGAGAATGACCTAACTTTTGATGCCATAACCTAATATCATCAAGTTTTGTCAAATTGCACAACGATTTATTACCAACCGGATAGCAATTATCACTTGATCTTATTCCGGTCATGACACAAAAGTTAGTGTTATCAAACACTTCACGGTATTTTTATTGAATTTTACCTCCAAATTGTCATCACATAGTTGGCTAATGCTAATTAAATTAGCAAGTAAACCATCTACGTGCAAGACATTTTTCAAAGGAGGAAAACCAACAATATCCAGTGTTCCTTTACCAACTATTTCACTCTTGCCTCCACCACCATAAGTCACCGAGCCTCCTTGAATAGGTTGGTACTGCTGTAGGAATGATTTTGTACCGGTCATATGACGTGAACAACCACTATCAAAGTACCAAGTTCCTGCAATGTTAGTCCTTAAAGTTTGTATAAACAACATAGCATTTCGGTTTTCCTTGGGTAACCAACCCTTTTTGAAAATGCGGATTTCTAGTTCACCGGTGTTGCCATAAGTGTTGCCACTGAGAAACCGGTGACACTTGAGGCGACACTTGAAGACCTGGACATTTTCTTTTGTAGGAAAATGCAATGCAGTTTTAAATGTCCAGCTTTGTGACGGTATCCACACTCATTAGATTGATCGGAGAATCACTAGGAGTGCTACCCTTTTCCTTGACACGCTCTTTTACAAAACAATTTTTAGTTTCAACATCAAACAAGGAAGAGGTAATACTTTCAAGTGGTTCTTGGAACCCAGACCGACTTTCAGAGGCTTACTCAATTTGAGTATTTCATCCAATTTGGATGAACTCGTGTTGAGTTTTTGAAGGTGGATTCGGCTAGGTTGAGTTTGGCCTTGATTTTATCAAGATCCAAGTCTCTCCTGGAGTTGAGCTTCTAGCCGAGTCAAGGAGTTCTTAAGATCCTGATTTTCCTTTTTCAAGAAAACCACCATCTTATTCTCCTTTTTCCATTCCACGAGGAGAGATTTATAGAGGTTTTTAATTCACAAATAAGTTCATCTTTATCAAGATCATCCTCTATAATCTCTTCCGAATTTAAATCGGTTGAACCATGCAAATTAAGATCATTTAAAGAATCATACCTGCTGAGTGTTGTGCCAAGTGTTGCCAATTCTGGACGACACTTGGGGCAACACTACGAAGAAGTCACCAATGTTGTGTCAAGTGTTGTCAAATCTGTAACGACACTTGAAGTAACACTCTCAGTCGAAGGTAGCTCCTCTACCGTGGCCATCATGACTACTTGCTCCGTCTGTTCTTCTTTCTCCGTTCCTTCCTCCTCTCCATCACTAAGAGATACCCACAAGTTTTTGCCCGCCTTTCTCAAGGTGTTAGCACATTCATTGGCATAGTGACCCCAACCGGAACAAGCATGACATTGAATAGATTCAATGTACATAGGATCGGACCGGATCTTTTCCGAGGATGCACGCCTTGGTGGGATATCCTTTTGATTTGGAGGAGGACTTCTCCTTGGAACAAAACTAGAGGTTTTGGCCGTTTGGTCTTTAGCCTTTATCTGCACTTTGTTAAATTTTCTAACCATAGAATTATATCTCTTTGCAAGTAAAGCTACACTAGTATTTTCATCTAACTCCTCGAAGACTTCATCTTCATCGTCCACACATGTGTCCGAAGATTCGACTTTTAAGGCAATATTCTTGCTTTTAGAAGCCTCCGTTTGTTCATTGAGATTCAACTCAAAGTTTTTCAAAATACTCATTAAGGAGTTGATGTCCATTGTTGAAAGATTATGGGCCTCTTCAATAGCTGAAACTTTAATATTAAAACGTTCGGGAAGAGTACGAATAGCTTTTGAAACAAGTTGTTTATTTGTAAAAGGCTCCCCTAATACTTGACAAGCATTTGAAATATCAATCAACTTTTCAAAATAAGACGAGATGTCTTCGTTTTCACCCATTCTTAATCTTTCAAATCTACTAGTGAGACCTCTAAGCTTTGTTTCTGACACTTTGCCATCTCCTTCACAAAATCTTTGTAAAGTATCCCAAGCATCTTTTGAAGGGACTATTTTGAATGAGTTTGAACATATGCATGTCAACCCATTCATAGATGGCATTCTGCCTTTTCATTGAAACTAGCAAGATTATTCTCTTCAATTGTCCACTCGAATTCGGGTTTGACTTGAACGTCACCATCGTCATCCGGAGGGAAGCATTGGAACAGAATAACCATTTAAAATAGATCGCCAAGCCCGAAGATCAATTGATTTGATATGCGAGCGTAGGCGAATCTTCCAATAAGCATAATTAGATCCGTCTAAAACCGGTAATCTCTTTTGATTAGGGTTTGCAGGATCATAAGCCATGACAAAAGGATCTTAACACTTAGTATATCAAGTGCTAGGCTCTGATACCAATTGAAATTGTCTATGGCTAAGAACTTATGAGACGAAACTCACAAGGTGAGATGAAACTCACGGGTGTTGTCCTTAGTGTTAATGACACTAACGACGACACTTTCACCAATTCTAGAAAAGCACAAATCAATAGAAATAAATATAATTTGCAAGAAATATTAAAGCAATACACAATAATATAATTTTTATCAAGTTATATAAATATATAACTTGATGGGTGCCTAAAAGGCAAGACCTTTCTATTAATAATATGAATTAAATACAAGGTCGAGGTTGTTCCTTAATGATAAACGAACCCTGATATAAGGAACAACATACACGAATTCTCTCAGTAAATAAACACTCAAAAACCTCACAAAAATATAAAAATCTATATGAAATATTCGAGTGTTGAACAAAGTGTTGCCGACACTGAATGGCAACACTTGAGAGCAGAATTCTACTTTTCTTGTGCAGATTTGCGTTTTCTGAATTGGATGATCTTCAATGAAGATCCACTGCACTATTTATAGGCCACAAAGTCTTGGAGCCTACTCAAATGATCAGCTAACAGCTTGGAGTTTGTTTCCTCCATTTATGCCACTCGCCTCTTTTGTAGGAGACCTAGTCTTCTCTTGCTTCTCTTGCTTGTACCTCTTAGCTTTGGTTGCCTTGTACTCTGACTTGTTCTCCCCCAGAATAGCTGAATAAAATATCTCCTGGCTTGGTCATCAATTAAACAAATAAACACATGTTTATTTGTTAACTTCTTCTCCTCTTCGTGATTAACGCCTGGGCTGTTTCTGTTGCTGATTTTAAGCTCATTTTAAGGTGACTAACTACTGTTATATAAACATTAATTTACCCATTAATATTTGTGAAAAATACAGTAACTAACTCAGTGTCGCCAATTCCAAATGGCAACACTTTTGGCAACACCAGTGGCAACACTGGTTTGCAACACTTGGGATGACATTCATGACAACACATGATCTAACATTAACAGGAGTACAATGCATGGTGTTTTTCCTGACCCCATCAACCAATAATACTCCCATTTCCCTTTTTTCGATATCATTTGCATAGTCCGTAGAGTTGGAATATCTAACTTTGTTGACCTATGCATTTCAACCCAATCTTCCGGTACTACAACTCTCAAGCGCTTAGCAAAGAGAGTGATTATCCCTCCCACATGTATTTCTCCATTAAAACTAGGGGTAATTATATCACTTAACAACTACACAAATAAATGGCTAATGTTAATTCCTCTATGTGCTTCAACAAAAGTCCATAACAAATAGAGTTCCTTTTTGCTGACCGTCCCCTTATCTTCTCTTGCAAAGTTTGTGCAAGAATAAATTCTATGTATGGGGCAGAGGGTGGGGTGAACAATAGAAGAGGCCTTGGCCGATCTAGATTTGAATGTAGAGATTCCGGTTATTTGTTCCCAAAATGCATTTTCCCTAAACTTAATGGCATTATTGGTTTCAAAGTTTGTGAAAGAGGGCCACCAAAGTATTTCATTGATTTGAAAGGATGTAAGGCTATACTCTTGGCCTAATAGACATAAGTGGAGATGTATCATTTGATATGGTTCCCCTGTAGTCCCACAAATTTCAATTGTAAAATCTTTCCTCAAAGTACACAAGAAATCATATGTGAGCCTTTTATAGGTTTTCTCATGGAGAGAGAGAGAGAGAAACTCGATACACCCTGTGAGTACCCCGACCCGAACTCGTGTTTTTGGGCTTGCCTAATTATTTATATTTCTTAGTTTTGGGCTTGCCTAAAACAATTTATTTTTATTCATTAGTTTTTCTTGGGCCTGCCTCCCTTCGGCCCATTCTGCCTCTGGAATGACCGGTGTCGTCCGACACAGGACAACCCTAAGGCGGTGTAATGCCCATGTCGTACGACATGGAACCTCCTCCCAACAGCCTATAAATATAAGGCTTTGCTGCTCATGGAGGATTTTCTGAAGTAAGGTTACTCTGCCAAATTTGAGAGAAGAGAGAGAAACACACACACTCACCTCCCTCCTAAAACACACACACATCCAAGGTTGATCATCTTTGTTGGAGTTTTGAAGAGACAAACACCATACTATTGGTGCTTTGTCTTGTGGACTACAATAGGTAGACCCTAAATCCCTTATATTTCCCTTTATATCTTGCTTGTTTGATCATTTGCCATGCTTGTTTATGATACTTGATAATATGTGACCATTTGGGATTTTTGTGTGATCAAGATGATGGAGATGTGAATCTTCAATATTCACATCTCCTCATCTCAGATCTGGACATTTAGTAGTGTTAACTTTATTAAAGTTTGCATCTTTGTTGAGCTTGCTTGAGTTAGGAGGTGATGGCCCCATGATCATGGCCCAAAATATGTGATCATTCACATTTGGCCATCAAAGCCATGTGATCCTCCCACAATACTCATTTGTGATTGTTGTTCTATTGTTTTCAGTTAGCATTATAGTCTAGTTTCATATTCTGTGCAGTGTGGGATCAATCTGGTGAGGTTCACTGACAGAGGATGTATATGTCGTACGACATAGGCTGCCCAAGGCGTTTTGTGTCATATGACATAAGGATCCCAGAAAGTCGATTCGACTTCAGTGACTTCAGTCAAACCCAGATTGATTCCCTTTGTAGTTTCAAGCTCTGTTTAGTGTAATTCTATAGTTCAATTAGCTTTAGATCAGCTTTGGTGGCTTGTCTACCCCCCTTTGTAAGAGACAATCTGACCAGGTTGTCCTATGTCATACGACAGACCCTCTCCTGAGAAAGTCCTGTATCGTACGACACTCAAGGCCCTGGACAGACTGTCTCATCCCTTGTAATTCAAGTTCATTAATTGTAAGGGTGTGGCCCCCTTTTTAATGGCTCACAAGTTGTATCTCGTTTTTATTATCATTAATAAAATCCAAATTTCATATGCTTGTTTGTTTACAAGATTTGCACACACCTAGAATGATTTATGTTGCCCTTGTTTGATTGAAAGTCTCGAAAGAGGCGACGTGGGTGAGCTCTATATTCTCTTCCCACGTCGTAACTTGACCCCCAAACCCAACTAAGTGTTTATGGTTTTTCGACATTTTCCTAAAAATGGAGTGGCAACTCTCATTTTATTAAGGCCGTGTTCGTATTCCCGTTCCTTTTCAAAACAATCAATTAAAACCTTTTTTCAAACTTCCCATGCGTTTCGGCATGCGGAATCGGGGTATGTTCAGTGGCGACTCTGCTGGGGACTATGTTTTAAATTGAGTTTCTAAACCAATTTTGTTAGAGGGTCTAACTTTCTTTAATCAACTTGGACAATTTTCTCATTCTCTTTGTGTATGATTCGTGTCATTGTGTGCGCCTATGTGCTTTGCCATGCCTACCTGCTTATTATGCCTTGGTACAATAGTGTTTGGTGTTGGGGTTCTCCTCCCTCCCCCCTTTGCTGTTTGTCTGGTTTTCTGCTGGTGAGATGTTCTGTGTCGGACGACATCCCTTGCCTGGGGAAGTCCTGTGTCGGACAACAAAGGAGGGCAATATAGGGGCAATTTCAGTTGAACAGTTGGACAGGGCAATTTGAGCAGTTGGTGTTTTCCTGTGATTTGGGGCAGTCCCCTTTTGCCATGCTTATGGGCTTATTATTTTTGTTTCTTTTCTTTTTGCATACTTGTAATTATTGCATTTTGAAAAACTCTTTTTTACAAAAAAAAAAAAAAGAAAAAAAACAAAAGTTTTTTTTAGAAATTACCTTCACACTACTCGCACACTACCCGCACATAGAGTTAGAACCCTTGGAGTGTACGAACGGCATCGCGGACGGTGATATGTCTCGCCTACGCTTGAGCGCCTAAAGTCCTCCCGGCCTATAGAGTATTAGGAGCCACACTTGTCCGTGACACACTTTATCCAGTGACCGGTTGGTTTTTGGCAAAATTACTTTTCAAAACATTTTCAAACTCGATTTTCAAAACTTTCTCACAAAGTTCGAGTCATACTTCGTTTCCAAAATCTCGGCGTACTCTCCCTCTTCATGTCGAAATTCACGACATGGCTTAACGTGAGTACATGTCAAAATTTTGACATGTCTCGACGTATGTACATGACGATTTCTCGACATGCCTTCGTAAGAAGTCATGACGCGTTTTCGAAATGTGCTAACGCGAGATCATGTCGAATTTTTGACACGTACTACCGAGAAGTCATGCCAAAATTTCGCCATGAAGTGACGAGAGGTCATGCCGGATTTTTGACTCGAAGTGAGGAGAGGTCATGCCGAATTTTTTCCAGGATTTTACCTGCGAATTGCGGTCTCGTACATTCATACGTACTTTCGACCCTCTTTCCTTTCGAGTCGAGACGTTGTTGACTTGAACTTGGTTTTAGAAATCTTGAGTTTGACTTGTTTTGACTTGTATGCCCCTTAGGTTCGCACTAGTTTAAAATAAGTTAGAATGCGAAAAAGAAGTTCTCCCCCTTTTCCAACCATTCTAGGTTTTTAATAAGACGTTGTTTTCTACTTGCACCTAGACAAGTTACTCGCTTTAGTCTGCCTCCCTCGCTCCTGGACCTTCACAGGTCCATTCTCCCTCTCTTGGACCTCCAAAGGTCCATTTTCTCTATCTTGGACCCTCCAAGGTCCATTTCACAATCTTGGACTCCCAAAGGTCCATTCTTCATTCTCGGACCCACGAAGGTCCACGTCTCTGTCTTGGACCCTTCAAGGTCCATTTCTCAATCTCGAACCCTTGAAGGTCCACCTCTTTATCTTGGACCCACGAAGGTTCATCCCTTCCTCTTGGACCACAAAAGGTCCACTTTCTTATCTCTTGGACCCTCCAAGGTCCATTTCACAATCTTGGACTTCCAAAGATCCACTCTTTCTCTTGGACCCACCGAGGTCAACCTCTCACAACCTTGGGCCCTTCTACGGGTCATCCCTCTATCTTGGCCCATCAGGGGTCATTTCTACAATCTTGGACCCTCCAAGGTCCATTCTTTATTTCTTGGACCTCCAAAGGCCCATTCTGTCCATCTCTTGGACTCACTCTCTCTTTTCCAAAAGCTGACCCCGGGCTTATCATTAAACAGGGCTCCTTCGAACTACGGTGACCTGAGACTCGCACCTTATATGGTAAGAGTTACGTAGGCAACTTTCGCCCGGTCAAACTTTCTAAGCTTTTGTCGCAGTGTGGAGACCAACTAGTTATTTCAAAAGAAAAATTGTGTTTTTTGGATTGCCTTAAGATTAATTATGCATCTAATTCAATATTTTGCTATAATAGATTTTGGCACCATGTCTACAAGGGAAAGCATCAAAAGCCAAGAAGCCCTCAAGGAGATTCAGAACCTAAGGTTGGAATTGATCCACTTCCGCTACGAAGTGCTTGAGACCTTTAAAGCCTTCGAGGAGCGTCAATTGTCTTGCCTCTGTGACATCCATGAGTACTTGCGAAGAGTTTTGCCCTCTACTACCTCCCAGGGTCCTTCCCATCCGTATGCTTGTGATCTCGCTCCTGGTCCCACATACCAAGTTCCCACTTTCAAGATTCCTATTATGCATGTCCGCTATCACAAGACGCCACCGCCCAAGTTCTCCCCAAAGCCGATCCGTGAGAAGAGGCAATGTGATGACTTGGAAATGCCTATGGATCAGTTTCTTGATGTCCTAATAGAGAAGGGTTTGATCGAGCCATATGTCAGTACTGCATAATCTTCCAAGAAGCCCAATCTTGATACATCCATGTTTTGCCGATATCATCAGTGCCATGGCCACACCACCAACAAGTGTTTTTTACTCAAGAAGATCATCAAGGGTTTGATTGATGAGAGCAAGATTGGGAAGCCCTCAAGCGTAGTTGCCAACCCTCTGCCTCACAACTAATGGAATCACTCAGTCATCGTAGGTTCTAGTGTGTTGGTCTTTGTTCATCTTGAACATTTATCTTTTATGTTTTCAATTAAAAAGTCTTTTATTTCTTTTCTCTCTAGACTTGAGAAATTATCTTGCTTATCTTTGAGTGAAAGTTGTTTTGTTTTCAATTAAAAAGTCTTTTATTTCTTTTCTCTCTAGACTTGAGAAATTATCTTGCTTATCTTTGAGTGAAAGTTGTTTTATTTGTAAATATCGTTTGACTGCTAACCGTACTAATAAACTCATTAACTAACAAGAACTCAGGACAAAGTGAACACGTAATCTCAAGATGACGAATGCTTCGATTGGGGGAGCAAATTCCTTTCTCTTACACATTCTCTCCATATACTATCCCCATACATCTCATTCGCGTCCACTCTCTATGTGCACATTTCATACACTGTCTCCATACACCATTTTCGCTTACATTCCATACACTATCTCAAATGCTCTCCCAAGCATACACTTTCTACACTCCATTTTCATCCACTTTACTCTCATTTCACAAAGCTCGTTGTTGCTCATCATCAGAGAGTAGACGCTCACGCCACTACGGTTCAACAAAAGGCAAGGGGCTATTTTTTTTACCCCTCACAAGTGCAACATGTAGATCAACTTGGGGTCCATCAATTCCCCATTCTCGCGTCTCCTCGGCTTTTCCATTTGATTGATAAGTTTTTATTGAATATGCTCACATATCTTTCCCTTAGTCCAAATACATTTTCCTTACTTAATAAGTCGGTTAAATGAATTTGCATTTCTTTTAAGTACTCTCTAGGCAATGAGAATGACGTCTGGTAGCGATTGAAGCTGAAACCTATCACCATAGGAAACCATTACCATACCCTCACTTCATAATATCCTTTCATTTCAAGATCGGCAAGTTTTGAAACCCCAAGGGAAAAGCCCATGCAAGGGGCTCCCTCCGCTCGCAAAAGAAGTACCACCTTCAAGCTCAAAAGTGGTGGACGACACAAGAAGAGGGACAAGGTGAACGCTATCTAAGGCTTACACATGGGGCTACCACAGTTTCGCTCTCGAAAAAAAAAGCGAGGGTCGAAAAGGAGAAGAGAGCGAATGATGCTCTCAAACATGTACACCTCGTGGATAATCCCCAACTGCTCAAAATGAAGAAGCGGAAATTTTCCCCTCTCGGCAAATCCCCTACCCAATTTCAAAGCCATCCTCTCACTCTTAGAGGATATCACCATCTTTCTTGCCAAAATTGATCTCGGTCTTTCAAAGATACGACAGGACCATCCTCTCACCTTAGAACTCCTAAACACATCCCTGCAAGCCAACCTCTCATCTTTGGTATAGTCAGTAAAAGGCCCAGTCAACCTCTCATCTTAAAAGAGGTCATGATTCATGAAGATTCAAATTTCCCAATGGCCGATCGCAACCCGAAGCCTAGCTTCGACCTCTACCGAATGGCATTCTCATCTCTTATTCAAAGAGATTCATTCTCACAAATTAAAGACTGTTTAAAAGAAATGCATGTTCAATTCATGAGTCATTTATCATCTAAATGTGAGCATATTACATACTCTCTCCAAGTTTGGGAACTCGTCTCATTCTTGAAAGCAATTCATTCTTTCAATTCAACAAACACGGTCCGTGAAAGTCTCAATGGGGCTTCGCATTTGTGCCTCTCCGGCACTCCGGTAAAAGCAAGGAGACCCGTGCCAGGACATTTTCCCTCGGTTTGCGAGAAAGAAAGGAAAAATAGAAGAGGCTATCATCCGTCACGTCCCACTTTTTTCCTTCTACTCCTTTTCGTTCTCTATTTTTTTTCTCTTTTCTTTCTTTTCTCACAAGAAGAATCAATGCAGCGGCAACCCGTACGATAATTACAGCAGAGCAGCGAGCAACAACGGAGCGTCCTACCTCTCCGACAAACCCGGTTCCACCATCAATCGGCTTTCTATCTATCATTACAACTTCAGATCACAAGCATTTAGCATCTCGAGACTACGTGTTTAATAATCAAAATTTGACAAATCAATCAGTGAGGCCTTTTCTCAAGCAATCAAGTGATAACTGCGAATAAAATCAATCTTCGAATGTCTTGACAAGTCTTCTTTTCTACAATCTAGGAAGATCCAAACACTTACTTTCTGTCAAGCAGGGGCTTCCTCTCACTCATACATATATCTCTCTTTGTTCATCCAAGAATCAAAACACAAAAGTTTTCTCTTACCGTTACGCCCCTGCGGTGTCCTAGTACAATTCTTTTCTTTTACCTTTTGAGTCGACTGAACGATTCCAAGATTAGAGATGGTGCCATAGTACATTTGTCAAATATTGGGGCTCTCTTCATCAAGAACCAGAGCTACAAAAAAGGCCGGGGCTTCAACAGGGTCATATCTAGCAAGAAGGCATCCCTTGTCATCAAGATCAGCATGAGGCAAACTCTTTAAGTCAGTTAGGGGCATAATTAATCATAAGGAATCCTTATTAAAACTAACTTTCAAATTTCCATTTTCCTCGGCACCTTGCTTACAAAATCACTCGTTGGTCTCCACAAATTTCTTAAGGTCCATCGAAGACCTATCTTCGCAACTCCTCCAAAAGTCCCGTGTTATCTTTCCTGTTATAGTTATTTTTCTTTCGGGTACAAACACCCATGTTATGATTATCTTTCATGTTATGCTTTTATGATAATGTTTTTTTTTCGGGTACAAACGCCCGCTGTTATGATTATCTTTCTCGTTATGATTATCTTTCATGTTATGATTTTCTTTCATGTTATAGTTATTTATCTTTCGGGTACAAATGCCCACGTTATGATTATCTTTCATGTTATGATTTTCTTTCATGTTATAGTTATTTATCTTTAGGGTACAAACACCCACGTTATGATTATATTTCTTGTTATGATTTCCTTTCCTGTTATAGTTATTTATCTTACGGGTACAAATGCCCACGTTATGATTATCTTTCATGTTATGATTGTCTTTCCTTCTATGGTTATATTTCATTCGGGCACAAACGCCCCTGTTATGATTATCTTTCTTGTTATGATTGTCTTTCCTTTTATGGTTATATTTCATTCGGGCACAAACGCTCCTGTTATGATTATCTTTCTTGTTATGATTATCTTTCTTGTTATGATTATCTTTCCTGTTATGATTATCTTTCCTGTTATGATTATCTTTCCTGTTATGATTATCTATCCTGTTGTGGTTATCTTCCTTTCATGGTTATCTTTCTTTCGGGTAAAAACGCCCATCTCTCGGTCTTTTTCAAGTGTTTTCCTTTTATCTTTGGGGTGACTCCCATAAACTGTCAACCTCGGGTGACTCCCCTAAATAGTTAATCTTGGGGTGACTCCCCTAAACAGTCAATCATAGGGTGACTCCCCTAAACAGTCATTCTTCGGGTGACTCCCCTAAACAGTCAACCTTGGTGTGAATCCCCTAAACAGTCAATCTTCGGGTGACTACCCTAAACAGTCAATCTTTGGGGTGACTACCCTAAACAGTCAATCTTTCGGGTGACTCCCCTAAATAGTCAATCTTTGGGTGACTCCCCTAAACAGTCAATCTTGGGGTGACTCCCCTAAACAGTCAATCTTCGGGTGACTCCCCTAAACAGTCAATCTTTGGGGTGACTCCCCTAAACAGTCAATCTTCGGGTGACTCCCCAAAACAGTCAATCTTGGGGTGACTCCCCTAAACAGTCAATCTTTGGGTGACTCCCCTAAACAGTCAATCTTTGGGGCGACTCCCCTAAACAGTCAACCTCGGATGACTCCCCTAAACAGTCAATCTCGGGGTAACTCCACTAAACAGTCAATCTTTGGGGTGACTCCCCTAAACAGTCAATCTTTAGGGCGACTCCCCTAAACAGTCAACCTCGGGTGACTCCCCTAAACAGTCAATCTTGGGGTGACTCCCCTAAATAGTCAATCTTGGGGTGACTCCCCTAAACAGTCATTCTTCGGGTGACTCCCCTAAACAGTCAACCTTGGGGTGACTCCTCTAAACAGTCAATCTTGGGGTGACTCCCCTAAACAGTTATTCTTTGGGGTGACTCCCCTAAACAGTCAACCTTGGGGTAACTCCCCTAAACAGTCAATCTTGGGGTGACTCCCCTAAACAGTCAACCTTGGGGTGACTCCCCTAAACAATCAATCTTGGGGTGACTCCCCTAAACAGTCAATCTTGGGGTGACTCCCCTAAACAGTCATTCTCCGGGTGACTCCCCTAAACAGTCATTCTCCGGGTGACTCTCCTAAACAGTCAATCTTGGGGTGACTCCCCTAAATAGTCAATCTTGGGGTGACTCTCCTAAATAGTCAATCTTCGGGTGACTCCCCTAAACAGTCATTCTTCAGGTGACTCCCCTAAACAGTCAACCTTGGGGTGACTCCCCTAAATAGTCAATCTTGGGGTGACTCCCTTAAACAGTCAGTCTTGGGGTGACTCCCCTAAACAGTCAATCTTTGGGGTGACTCCCCTAAACAGTCAACCTTGGGGTGACTCCCCTATACAGTCAACCTTGGGGTGACTCCCCTAAATAGTCAATCTTGGGGTGACTCTCCTAAACAGTCATTCTTGGGGTGACTCCCCTAAACAGTCAATCCTGGGGTGACTCCCCTAAACAGTTAATCTTGGGGTGACTCCCCTAAACAGTCACTGTTCGGGTATACGAAAGCCCTTGTTATCTTTATAATTTGGGAGACTCCCCTAAACAGTCAATCTTCGGGTGACTCCCCTAAATAGTCATTCTTCGGGTGACTCCCCTAAATAGTCAGTCTTGGGGTGACTCCCCTAAACAGTCACTCTTTGGGTATACGAACGCCTATCACCTCACTCTTGGGTATAAACGCCCGTGGCCTCTTGTTATCGCCACTTCTTTTATGAACTACGATTCGGCATGATTCCCTTATGGGATACGTAGGAATCCTTTTCCTAAGGGTCCAGCCGTATGACCATTACGGTCGCTCTCCCCCGAACACAAACGTCCATCCTTATGAACTACGATTCGGCTTGATTCCCTCATGGGATTCGTAGGAATCCTTTTCGTAAGGGTCCAGTCGCATGACCATTATGGTCGATTTCCCCCGAACACAAACGTCCATCCTTATGAACTACGATTCGGCTTGATTCCCTCATGGGATACATAGGAATCCTTTTTATAAGGGTCCAGCCGCATGACCATTATGGTCGCTTTTCCCCGGACACAAACGTCCATCTTCTCCGAACTACGATTTCGCTTGATTCCCTCATGGGATACATAAGAATCCTTTTCATAAGGGTCCAGCCACTCGACCATCTTGGTCATTTCTTTTTCCCGCCAGTCTTTATCCGGCTCGGGATTCTTGTTTTGTCGACGACCCCACTTCTCGTGGAAGCGACGTCGCCGAGGGGCTCTGTGAGTACCCCGACCCGAACTCGTGTTTTTGGGCTTGCCAAATTATTTATATTTCTTAGTTTTGGGCTTGCCTAAAACTATTTATTTTTATTTATTAGTTTTTCTTGGGCCTGCCTCCCTTCGGCCCATTCTGCCTCTGGAATGACCGGTGTCGTCCGAAACAGGACAACCCTAAGGTGGTGTAATGCCCATGTCGTACGACATGGAAGCTCCTCTCAGCAGCCTATAAATACAAGGATTTGCTGCTCATTTAAGGAGGATTTTCTGAAGTAAGGTTACTCTGCCAAATTTGAGAGAAGAGAGAGAAACACACACACTCACCTCCCTCCTAAAACACACACACACATCCGAGGGTGATCATCTTTATTGGAGTTTTGAAGGGACAAACACCATACTATTAGTGCTTTGTCTTGTGGACTACAATAGGTAGACCCTAAATCCCCTATATTTCCCTTTATAACTTGCTTGTTTGATCATTTGCCATGCTTGTTTATGATACTTGATAATATGTGACTATTTAGGATTTTTGTGTGATCAAGATGATGGAGATGTGAATCTTCAATATTCACATCTCCTCATCTCAGATCTGGACATTTAGTAGTGTTAACTTTATTAAAGTTTGAATCTTTGTTGAGCTTGCTTGAGTTAGAAGGTGATGGCCCCATGATCATGGCCCAAAATATGTGATCATTCACATTTGGCCATCAAAGCCATGTGATCCTCCCACAATACTCATTTGTGATTGTTGTTCTATTGTTTTCAATTAGCATTATAGTCTAGTTTCATATTCTGTGCAGTGTGGGATCAATCTGGTGAGGTTCACTGACAGAGGATGTATATGTCGTACGACATAGGCTGCCCAAGGCGTCTTGTGTTATATGACATAAGGATCCCAGAAAGTCGATTTGACTTCATTGACTTCAGTCAAATCCAGATTGATTTCCTTTGTAGTTTCAAGCTCTGTTTAGTGTAATTCTATAGTTCAATTAGCTTTAGATCAGCTTTGGTGGCTTGTCTACCCCCCTTTGTAAGAGACAATCTGACCAGGTTGTCCTGTGTCATACGACAGACCCTCTCCTGAGAAAGTCCTCTGTCGTACGACACTCAAGGCCCTGGACAGACTGTCTCGTCCCTTCCTTGTAATTCAAGTTCATTAATTGTAAGGGTGTGGCCCCCTTTTTAATGGCTCACAAGTTGTATCTCATTTTTATTATCATTAATAAAATCCAAATTTCATACGCTTGTTTGTTGACACGATTTGCACACACCTAGAATGATTTATGTTGTCCTTGTTTGATTGAAAGTCTCGAAAGAGGCGACGTGGGTGAGCTTTATATTCTCTTCCCACGTCGTAACTTGACCCCCAAACCCAACTAAGTGTTTATGGTTTTTCGACGTTTTCCTAAAAACGGAGTGGCGACTCTCATTTTATTAAGGCCGTGTTCATATTCCCGTTCCTTTTCAAAACAATCAATTAAAACCTTTTTTCAAACTTCCCATACGTTTTGGCATACGAAATCGGGGTATGTTCACACCCTAACACACCATGTAATTTTCTTATATTTGATTGAATCCCTAGGGCTCAAAGGGCAAGCACATCTGGGAATTGGGTTGGTCTCATACGCTTGGAGCGTGAATTGGTGAATCTAGAAACCTCAGTTGGGTTTTGAATTTGATACCCAAATTGTTAAGAGTTGGGTTAAGATTAGGGGTTGAGGTTGAATCTTTTTTGGGTTTCTTGGATGGGTTTCCGGGGTTTGAAGACATTCCCTTCACTCTAGTAGCCATGATAATCAAGAATATTCATGTCCCAACAATTGTAAAACAAGTGAAAAGAGAATTTGTATTACTCGAAAGATTTGAGCAAAATTTAAGCCAAAAACTTCGAATCTTCTGTAATTCCTTGGTTGCGTAGCTTCAATTTGTCAAAAAGTTCCCTTCTTGAGCTTCAATTCCATGGAAGTCTATCAAACTTGTGAACTTGGGTCAGAATTTAGGGTTTTCAGATTTGGGGATTTTAGGGATGAATTTATGGGTTTGGATGGTTGGGGTAATGTTTGGATAGAGATTTAGGGTGGGAGAAGGTTGTTTAGTCGAATTTAATGGAGGATTGAGAGGTTTTTGAAGGTGGGTGGGGCGTAGGTACCCATGGTTCGAGAGAAATGAAGAGGAAAATGAATTAAAAATGGGAAAGAGGGGAAAAGACCTGTCTTTTAACTGATCGACTCGTCATTCAAGATGAAGTGGACGGCCGTGCGTTGGCTTATGCACGGCCACTTTTTGCACGGTTGAAACAATGAAGTTGCACGGTCACTCCCATGTGTTTCAATCCGGGTGAAATCCCTCTTAAATGCACGGCCGAACATTGTGAAGTGCATGTCCGTGCATCCCCTATTCATTTTTTTGGATAAAAAATAAGGATTAGTAACAAAAAACAAAAATAATTATAAATACTAAAATTAATCAAAGATGAAATAGAAATTATACTCCATCAGTTACCGTCCCGATGATGCTTGTTTAAGTTCGTTAGCTCGACCCCTTTCCTTTAATTAAAATGGGCAATAAATGGTAATGTGATTGCCTGTTATCTTTAACAACTCGCATTGCATGCCTTTTGTAGTGATTGAGCTTCTATGATCGATGAATACGCGTGAAATTACCCGATCCGGCGCACGGACGTCTTCTCGCGCTGGGAAGGCCCCGTTTTGCTGCTTTTCGTTTTGTAGAGTCGCCACGCCATTTTTTTATGCCCAAAACATAGAAGAAAGGCCTATTTTTGTTTGTTTTGTTGTGTGATGAGATTTTTGAGTTCGGAGGTCAGGTTACGCCTCGGGAAGAGATATTTTGAGCTCACCCGAGTTGCCTCGTATACACGAGTCTTTTGATACCCTTCTTTCTTTAAATGTTGTGTGTGTGTGTGTGTGCTTTTAGATAAAATGCATTAAATAAATAATTGAAGGACAATGCGGGTATATTAACAAACCGATATCACCGTCAAACCTCCATAGTGCAATGGAAGGCCTTGTGAGGTCGTTTGGACGGTTTGGGTCTGCGTGAATAGTAAATGTAGACTACATTGTAAGCAATAAATTTAAAGCAGTAAAGTATTTAAAGAGTGAATTTAGAGCAATATTTAAATGTGCGGAAGGAAAGCTCACCAATGTTGGTTTGGTTCTATCTCCCTAGGGTTTGCAGGGGGAATGTGTTTGGTTGAGGGTGCTTAAAGAGGAGAGAGGTTTTGCCCTCACTAATGGCAAAATCTCTCCTAATTAACTCTCGGTATCACACTTGGGTTTTCTAAAGAGGAGATAAATTCTGCACTTACTTGGGCAGAACCTCCCCTAATTAGCACTTGTTTACACTCGTTTGGACTCGCGGGTTTGAACCGATTTGAGCCGTTTTGGTGTTTGAAGCTTTGGCTTGGGATGAATAAGGCTGGAGGGGCGTCGGGAGGTCAATCGGGACGGACCGAAATCAATTCAGGAGGGCTTTGGAGCACCTCGGGATGGCTCGAGAGCGCCTCGGGATGGCTCGGGAAGGGCCAGAAGAGGCCGGGATGGCTTAGAAAGGTGCCTGAAGGATGGGGAGAGATAGGAGAAGGTTGAGGTGTGAATGAAATGAGAGGGGGAGCCTTCTATTTATAGGCCTCAAAAAATTGCAAAGTAGTCAGTACGGACCTTTGTGCAATTACAACTTTTTGATTTTTCTGGATTTCAGGGAATATTGTGGACCTTGTGGAGATTTTACAAAGATGTTGGCGTGTTGACATCTTGCATTGCACATGTGTCCGTACGGACATGTATGCAAGCTGATGTATTTTTGCCTTTTTTGTTATTTCCTGCAAAGTCCTTGAATTTCCTTTTATCCCCGAAAGGTCCTTCTTCGGTTTGGCTGGCCAGTTTGGACCTTTTGGAGGGTACGAGTCTTCAGGATCATGAATGCGTGAATCTATGGTATTTCCCGTATGCTCGGATGGAGAGTGGTCCGGATTGGGGTACTTACAGAAGCCCCTCGGCGACGTCACTTATGAAGGAAGTGGGGTCGTCGATAAAGATAACGGTCCCGATCTGGATTGCTTGTCGGGAGAGATAAGATGACCGTGTTGGTCGGATTGCTGGACCCTTTGGTAGGATTCCTACGTATCCCGAGTGGAAATCAATCCTGATTGTAGTTCGTGTGTGAGGTAACCGCTTGGGTCGGGGGGCTAAGGATGTGGTGGCGCCTCTGACTGAGTTTTTGTCGCGTATGAGGACATGGTGGCGCCTCTGACTGAGATTTTATCGCGTATGAGGACGTGGTGGCGCCTCTAACTGAGTTTTTATCGCGTATGACGACGTGGTGGCGCCTCTGACTGAGTTTTTGTCGCGTATGAGGACGTGGTGACGCCTCTGACTGAGATTTTGTCGCATATGAGGACGTGGTGGCGCCTCTGACTGAGTTTTTGTCGCTTATGAGGACGTTGTGGCGCCTATGATTGACTGAGTTTTTGTCACGTATGAGGACATGGTGGCACCTCTGACTGAGTTTTTGTCGCATATGAGGACGTGGTGGCCCCTTTGACTGAGATTGCGAGGGCGTGGTGGCATCCTGAGATGAAATAGTGAGGACGTGGTGGTGTCCTGAGATGAAGTGGCGAGGCCATGGTGGTGTCCTGAGATGAAGTAGTGAGGATGTGGTGGTGTCCTGAGATGAAGTAGTGAGGACGTTGTGGTGTCCTGAGATAAAGGTGTTTGTGCCTTGGGTTGAGATTTTTGGAAGGCGTTCGTGCCTTGAGTGGGAGGTGTTTGTGCCTTGGAAAGAAGGCGGTTGTGCCTTGAGAGGGAGGCATTTGTTCCTTGAGTGAGATTTTTGGAAGGCGTTCGTGCCTTGAGCTTTATATTTTTTGAAGGCGTTGGTGCCTTGAGAGGGAGGCATTTGTGCCTTGAGTTAGAGGCATTTGTGCCTTGAGAGGGAGCCATTTGTGCCTTGAGCTTTATGTTTTTGAAGGCGTTGATGCCTTGGGTGTCAGACTTACGATGACGGTCGGGATTTGTCTGTTGGGGATATGATTCCGTTTGATTAGGGACCAAATTTTATGAATTCTATTAGAAATGGCTTTTGGACAACCTAGGGCAAAGTTTGTAAGGGCAAAAGAGGGAATTGCCTGGGCTGCAAAGTGGACCGTGCGGATACATCTTGCACTTGCAAAGTGGTCCATACGAACTCTTATGCAAATCAGATGTTTTGTAAACATATTCAGATTTGAACAACACCATTCCACCCCAATTTTCCATTTTCAGCCGAGGAATAAGAGAGAAAAAGAGGAGAAAATCCCATTTTCAAGCCTTGTTTCCCCGAGAAAACCTTTCCGAATCGCTAGATTGTTATCATGGCAGAAGGATTGAGACTAGGATGTCGTCAAAGAGGCCGAAGGGCCATGGAGAGGAGGTTGGATCTTCAAAGAAACTCCTCTCCCTACACACCTTCAACAATCAATCCGGATGAGTTGTATCCGGATGCGGGGGTGCACAATGCGAGGGGGAAAGCAAAATTGGAGGTAAGAAATCAAATTTTGTATTTGATTCTTATTTGAATGATGTATGCTAGAACTAGGGTTTTAGTTCTTGCGAATATGGGGCTTTTGTTTTTGCCATGCTTATTTTGTGAAATTGATGTTGATTTGTTGAAATTGGATGTGTATGGATTGTAGGTATGTGATTTTTGTCCAAAAATATGGAGTTTAGATCTTATTTGTGAAAATAAAGTGCCTCTCCTTGAAATGCATGCTTCGATGACTTGTACCTTTGTGGTATTTTTGTATGTACATGGTTTTTTTTGTTGGAAAATTGTCGTGTAGGAACTGACTTTTTGTGGGGAAATTATGTGAAAAGTGTCGTGTTTTGTGACGGACTTTTGTGGTGTGTGCCGTGTTTTGTGACAGACTTTTGTGGTGTGTTTCGTGTTTTGTGATGGACTTTGTTGAAAATGTGTCGTGTAGGGACGGACCCTTTGTGAAAAATTGCCGTGTGTAGGGACGGACCTTTGTGAAAAATTGTGTCGGCGGAGCAACTGGCACGCTCGTTTTTAGGGTTTGCTCTTTCCGAGACTTTGATCTCGAATCACTCTACCACCGCTCTTTTTCCTCTGCTTGAGAGTTTGGTGGATTTAGAGAGGGTATGTGATATTGCTTGGGGAGAGGCGGGCCTGGCCGAGCTCTACTTTGCCTTGGATAAATTCAGCCAGGGCGCGATCAACTCCCTGGGGTGCTTTGACTTCGCCTTGGAGGTATGAGTTTACTTCTTTTGTAGCTTTGTAATGTCATTGTTCCTCTTCGCTTTTTCTTTTTCTGAGCATTATCTGCTCATTTTTTGTGGCAGGTGTGGTGCTACGAGATCATCCAGTGCCAGGCGTGGGATCTGCACGATGAGGCCATGATCGGGTATCCCGCCATGCTGTGCTGGGTGCTCTCTCTGAGGAAGAGGAGGACTAGCCGGGGGAAAATCACTGTCACCTATGTGGATGCACAAAGATTCCTGGAGAGGGACAGCCCGGATGGTTGCCAGCTGTACCCTTGGTCGCGGTATGACGAGGATGAGTTGGAGGGTGCTCCTTGGATGATGCGGCAGAGGAAGGTTCTGCGGGCCCTCACATGTGGCTCGATGTACTTGGGGGAGATGGTCTTCTGGCAATATGGTGCCGGTGTTCCTTCTTGCGCTCCGAGGGATCCGCCGCTCCACATGATGAGTCCTGCCAAGATGGATGGGCTGGAGTTCGAGAGGTACCGGGGAGTTTATCTTGGAGGGCAAGGAGTATGAAGCCTTCATCAGGCGGAAGCTGAGGAGGCCTCAGGTGTTGCGAGAGAGAGGCGGACTGGTTCGTCACGTCCTCAGGATGTTTCGGTGCCTGGGCCGGATTTCACCTATGTCCGCGAGGACTCTAGGAGGAGGGTGTCGGTGCCCATCACGGAGCAGGTTCCTGCCGCCTACCAGGTCTATCTAGATTGTGCGATGAGTTTGTTTACTCTTTTCCTTATTGGCATCTTGTCTTTTTCTTTGTTTATCTCTTTTGTCGAGCATTTTTTTTATATTTTTTTATATCACTTTGAGCATTTTTTGTTTGTTGTGCAGGTCTCGGGGCGGACCGTAGACGTGATCACCCGTCAGTATCTGGGGTTGAGGGCTTTCACGAAGAAGCTTTTGAAGAGGATGTCCTGCGCGTCATCGCGGAGTGCGGCGGCTTTCGAACCAATGCCTTCGAGGAGATCCGTGGATACTCCTTCTTCAAGGGCCGAAGCGGACCCACAGCCTGATCCTCAGCTTGAGATGCCATCTCAGGGGTGGCATAGCTATGACGCGGGAACCTCTTCGGAGGGCCGGGGGACGCGAACGCTTCACAGTTCTTCCCTCTGTCCAGTGCACAGGGTGAGGGTTCGTCCTCGTTTCCTTTCGTTGATCCTTTTGCCGGCCTTACTTCTTTGGACTACTTGGAGTACTCGATCGAGGAGGGGGTCGAGCCTTCTGATAATGAGGAGGTGGCCGCCAGATTCACAGGGATTCAGGGGTTTCCGTCAGGCGATGGTGATGGTGATGCCTTAGAGTAGGACTCTTTTTTTTGTATATGTAGAAGCAAAAAATTTGTATGTATGGACCAAATATTTTACTATGCGATGTAATTATTTATTTGTAATTCCATGAAGACGGGCCTTGGAATTGTTTCTACCCTTTATTTCTTGTTTCTGTGCATGTCGCATGAGCTGGAAATGTGTTTGTGTTTAGTGTGTGGGGGCTGGAAACAGCTTTGGCAAACTTTTTGAGTAGTCGGGTGCAAAATCCTGCTGCGGCCAGCAACTGTTTTGTGTTTGCTGAAAAATTTAGCTGGGGTGCAAAGAGGTCCGTACGAACCACTCTTGCATGCAAAGAGGTCCGTACGTATACTTGTTGCTTTGCAGAAGGGGATAAATTTTGCAGGAAATCTGGATTTTCTAATCCTCCCATTTCCTAAATCACAGCCAATTCGGCTCTTCTTCTCCATTTTCTAAAAAAAACCTCCATTTTTGCCATGGATTTATCATTTGTTCCGAGAAATCTCCTGAGGCTTTCGAAGGAGATACAAGTGCACTTCCTTGAGCGGCTTAAGATGTGGATGAGGCACCCCATGAAGCACAACAAGCAGGCTTTCGAGGTGAGATTTCAACTCAAATCCGTTTGGTCTCTTAAGGAATTAGCTCCTGATTAGGAGTTGTTGCGGGCGGCCGCGAGGTTCTGGGATACGAAGAGGCATGTGTATAGCTTCTCCTACAATGAAGTCACGCCTACTTTTGAAGATTTCCATGCTTTGCTTGGAGGACCGGAGGTGGAGGCTATCTCGCTTCCTTTGGTCGGGGGTGAGACCGTGAGTGTGAAGCTTGCATACTTTCTTCGGGCTTCGTTGGAGGAAGCGCAAGGTATGACGTTTGATTTTGGTCATATTGATATCTCTACACTGCTCAAGATATTTATGGGTGATGACGAGAGCGATGTCTCGTGGAATGCATTTGCTTTGTGCATGATAGCTACGCTTTTTTATGGTCAGCTCCCTTGGGGTATGTGACAGCACTTTGTTGGATATGGTAGGCCATTGCCGAGCCGGTGAGGATATTGCTCCTTTGGTTCTGGGGGAAACCTTTCACGGTATAGATCGCTTGGCGATGGGGGACAGGTTTAAGCAAGGGGGAAGTCCCGTTTTGCTCACCTTGTGGTTGCGAGAGAGGTTTCAAGCTATGCCCGTGTCTCCGTCATCTTTCAGTCCATGGACGTTTGCTCAGCGGACTCTTGTCTTGGATATGGATCAGTCCGCCTGGAAAGGTGGATGGCTTATCTTGGCATGCATCAGATTCGTTGGTGGGTTCCCCATTAGGGAATTGAGACTAGGAGGGCCTTTCAGGAAGGTTCCTATGTTGTCAGAGTTTCGGGGTTGTCTTGGTCCTCTTTCTATATCCCGTCGATCGTTTCTCGACAGTTCGGGATGAGGCAGGAGCCTTTGTTGGGCTGGAACGACATTGCCACCAAGGAGGTAGCTTCTTTCTCTATGACAGATCCAGATGCCTTCCTTTTCTTTCGGAGGGTATGGAACATTCCGCCTTCCCTCCCGCGGTACCCCTTAGACGCCGGGAGAGTGTTGTTTTGACCACCGAGTACCTGGATTGGTATTAGCAGTATCTCGAGCAGACCCGGGTGATTTTGGGGAGCAAGCGCGAGGCGATTCTAGGGCAAGATTGCTGTCTCAGCTATAGCCTTAGGAGTGCAGAAGCTTGGGCTAACCCTCAGGATGTCACGGGAGATGCTTTATTTGACTATGAGACTAGAGTTGACCGATTGACGGAGAGAGGCCCCCTTTTGTAGACTCGCAGGGAAGAAATCTGGGCCGAGGCATGGGCGAATGAAGCTTTGCGTGCTACTGGATTGCTTGACTCGACAGGGAGGACCCCTGATCTCGAAATGAGGGAGACAGAGCTAGCTCACGTGGAGCGAAGGAAGACTCGCCGGGGACGAGGGAAGAAAGGGAAGAATGGCGAAGGGATAAGCGCAAGTGGCGCGAAATGACCTCCTAAGTATCCACTCATTGTCATTGTAGACACATTATTTGTTAAATATATTAAGTTGTCTTTTAGCATGTTGTGAGCTTGAGAGTAGACCGTGCTTGTACTCATCAAGAAGTATTTTAGTTGTAGTGATTTGTGATTTACTTTTAAAGATTTGTCGAGACGCAAAATCTCTTACTTGCTTTTTGTCTGAGCCTTGATGGCATCCAAATTATGGATTTTTGTCTTTTTGTGTATTTTAGACCGAACCATTGAAGGCTTCCTACGTTCCCCCTGGACTGAGAGGCTCAGGTCTCTGTAGTTCACGACACTCTTTTTGTGAGTGAATGGGAGACGGAAAAGTCGATATTCTTTAAGCGAAGCATCGGCGAAGTTGCTTTTGTTGACTGGATTCACGAAGGGATTTCCGTCCAGGTCTGTTAGCTTCATGGCACCTCCGGAGAAGATCTTTTGTACCACGAACGGGCCGATCCATGTTGGTTCCCATTTTCCAAGCGGGTTGGTTCGGGTGGGAGGCTTTTCTTTGAGCACCATATTGCCTTTCCTGATGTCTCGGGATTTGACTTTCTTGTTGAAAGCCCTAGCCATTCTGCTTTGGTAGGCTTGAATGTGTTCCATGGCCTTTAGTCGGCGTTCATCCAGTAGGGCCAATTCGTCGTGCCGGCTTCGGAGCCATTCCACTTCGTTGATTTCGTTTTCCAATAGCACTCGGAGTAATGGGATTTCCAACTCAGGGGCAATACTGCTTCCATCCCATAGGTCAGGGCAAATGGGGTTTCTCCCGGGGCAGTCCTGACTGATGTTCGGTAGCCCCAAAGTGCCAGATGCAGCTTCTCGGGCCAATCTCGTCCTCGTACAGTCATTTTTCTGATGATCCTTTCGATGGTTTTGTTTGCCGCTTCCACTGCGCTGTTAGTTTGTGGCCTGTATAGAGGGGACTTATGGTGTGTGATCTTTAATTCGACCAATAGTTTGTCGCATTCTCCTTCGAAGTGAGATCCGTTGTCAGATATGACCTCGTTTGGGATGTCGTATCGGCATATGATGTTTTCTTTGAGGAACTGTGCGACCTTCTTGGAAGTTAGCACTTTGTAGAACTTGGCTTCGACCCATTTTGTGAAGTAGTCGATGGCTACCAAGAAAAACTCGTAGCCGTCGCTGCCGGGTGGAGCGATCTTCCCGATGACGTTGATTCCCCAAGTGGCAAAAGGCCAGGGAGTGGTCATCCAATAGAGATCATGAGGGGGAAGATGGTTAAGGTTGGAGAACCGCTGGCAGTTGTCCCAGCTTCGGACAAAGTGGATGCAGTCTGCCTCCATGGAGATCCAGTAGTAGCCCATTCGAAGAATGATCTGCATTAGGGCTCTGGCATTCATGTGGGGACCGCAAGCCCCATTGTGGACTTCGTTCATGAGCTCATTTGCTTTTTCCTTGCTGATGATACGGAGGAGCGGTCCTTGGTAGCATTTTTTGTATAGCATATTGTTCGGTCAAAACCTAACGGTTTATTTTAAAATCCGCAAGCGCACGGGCTATTGAAATATAGCGGGTGCAAGTACAAATCGATCCACAGGGACAGGGATTTCTTTTGAATGAAATTGATTTTACTATAATTGCAAAAGAGATTGGGGGAAATAAAGATTTGTTTAGGAAGAGAATGAATCATACGCAGAAAATACTTTAAATAAAACTCTTATAAATGAAGCATTCTCGGGATTGAAAATCATTTACACAATTTGTTCATCATATAGTCATGTCTTAGAAAATATAGATTTTCATGAAAATCAAGGATAGTACGTTAGGCTTACACTACTCCTCACAGTCAAGACAGTAGTGTTGTGTCCTTCACTAATTATGTCCTAACTTTTTGAGATTTCCGTTTCTGGTACTCTCGCCTGTCACAAACGGGCATTCCGGCTTATCTCTAGCTGACCATAATTAGTAAGAATCCATTAAAATCGAAAGTCAACGTACTTTCCATTAAAGGAACATCCCTAGGCCATTGAACTACTCTCGTGATCAATGAAACCTAGTTCCTTTATATGGTTCCGTCAATCGAGATTCTCCGCTAGGTACTTCTCTCGATCGACTGAATCATACAAGTTGGACGTCTCCAAAATGTAAGTCATTTTGAGATTGATATAAAGAAATTGTTTAGATGAAGATAGAAGATAAGACTTTCATATTTAAGATGATGAACAATATGTGCTTTTGAGTTTCCAATCCCAAGAACAAGGGGGATTACTCACTAGCCATATGAAAGTAAACAAACATAAAATAATAAGAGATAGAGTAAGAAGAACTTATGATTACTGAGAGATGAATGGCTGGAATAACACTTCAAACTTTTATTGCTTCTTTCCAAAGAAAACTTCAAGAACAAATATGGACTTTGAATCTTCAAATCCTTTTGGAAATAATTGTAAAGAATTGTGTATAATGTACCCTTAACTATTGGTATACTACTCTCTGATAATTCCTGATATCTCTAGACTGATTACAAGTGATCTATTTATAATGAGGAGGAGGCTCTTCAAAGTGGTGCCATTGAAAGGTGCCTTTAGAATCTGTAGGTGCCATTTGCACGGCCGGGCTAAGGAAGTTGCACGGCCGCTCCCGCTTGGCGTCAATTTTGGATTTGAACTTGGGCAAATGGCACGGACGCTCCGTGTTTGCTGCACGGTCGCTCTGCGAAGTTGCACGGCCACTCCCGTTTGCAAGACTCGGCCACTCTGGGATTTGGGGCCAAAAATGGCCTGGGCATGGCCAAGTGCACGGCCGCTCCATGTCTGGCTGCACGGTTGCTCTGGCTGGAATTTGGCTTGTATGCTTGATTTGCTTATTGTTCTTCCATGTCCTTGCACTAAGATGTCCCAAGCATCCATTGATCATAAAATAGATTCTAAAATCTGTCTAAAATGTACAATATATACCAAAAGCATAAAATCGAAGATATATATAAAAGAAGCTAAAAATAGACTAAAATGCAATCTAAATGATAACTAAACTAAGGAAATTGTTATGAAAATATAGGATAAATGACTATATAATAGTCACTTATCACATATCGCCAAGAATGACAAGGTGAGAGGTAAGTCGCTTTAGGGCCACGATGCTCTTAGCTTTGGTTCCTTATTTTAATTTGCCTTCCTCATTCATGAAAGAGGTTTCCCCGTTTTTGAGGTATTGGTAGATTTGGTTGTACCATGGCTCGTTGATTGTCTCGGGCTCTGCCTCGATTTCACAGCAGTAGGCAGGAATTTCCTCCCTTCCTACTTTGAATGGCTTTACCGCCTTCCCTTCGGGGATCTCTACGAGTGAAGCCAAAGTGGCTAGGGCATTTGCAAACCGATTCCGGTCTCTGGGCAAGTAGTGGAAGGTGACTTCTTTGAATTGCGCGATGAGGTCTTCCATGCAGGTATGGTATCTTTGCAAGCCCAGGTCTATCGTTTTCCATTTTTTGGAAACTTGATTGATGGTCAAGGCTGAGTCCCTGTAGACCTCTAACTCTTGGACATTCCTTTCGAGGGGGCCTCTAGTACGGCATCACATGCTTTGTATTCGGCGGCATTGTTGGTCACCTCAAAGTTTAGCTTTATGGCGATTGAGGTGTGCTCGTCTTTTGGGTCGACCAAGAGCATTCCAATGCCATTTCCTCTTTTGTTGGATGCTCAGTCGAAGAAAAGCTGCCATCGATTCTCGCCTTCAAGTGTGAAGATTCCTTCATCCGGAAATTGTGGTTCGGTCGTCTTTATCATTTATTATAGAGAAAGTATTATTTGGTTCATTATATGTTTTGCATGTTTATTATATTGAACTGCGTCCCTATTGTCGAGAACATCTAGTATAAGTTGGTAGTGGATAATTATGGAGATGATTATATGCATATGATGCACATTACACTTATGGAAACTTGCTAGAGAACAAGTATTGGACATGACCTACCGATGAGATTTATGACATGGTCAATAGTCACATGTGTCATGAATAAATCTCATGATAGTCGTTTTATTGAATCCTTAGTACCTGAGATTATCATTGTCTTTCACATGACAAAGATCGTGTTTGATATAGTCTAACACTATCTTTAATCGGATAGCAATAAGGGCTATGTTAGCACGATTGGACTAATGTAAGGAAGAATGATAAGTCAAGATGAGGTTTGTCCCTCTTATAAAGAGAGATGTTTGCTTGGGCCCCTCGATGAATGATGTTGATGAAATGTGTGGCCACACTCAAGTGATTTGATAGAGATCAAATGCATTTGGATTATCAACATATTCGGAATCGAGAAAGCATTGAACGGAATGAGTTGACATAGACCATGACTCATGTTTAATTGGACATCGTGGACAAAGGGATTGTAACATTGGATCTATTGAGGAATCAAGCTTTGATGTTATATTAATTGGGCGGACATAATAATTTGCTAGAAGTCACTTATGTCTTGTGAGGTCGATGTTTCGACTTACTGCCAACATAATATAATTCCTTTTGGGTCACACACAAAGAACGAATTTGATTCGAGCTAAAACTGAAATTTTTGGGATAAGGGCACGACTCGTGCCTATGGGCATGACTCATGCCAGGAGTAGTTTAAACGACTACGTTTTGGTGTTTCAAGGATTTTTTGTTGACCAGTTGACTCGGGGGAGGAGCACGACTCGTGACCATTGTCACGACTTGTGACAAAATCCAGGACGAGTGCAATTTTTCTCACGAGGCGTGACACGAATGAATTTGGCTTGGAATCACTCGTGATTGTCAAGCACGGCTCGTGCCCAGGAGCACGAGTCTTGCCCTTGGCGAATTTCGATCAGAACGCGTTTTCCTTGGACGAATTGGATTGGGATTGCTAAGGACTTCTAAACTATTTTGACTAGGGTTTATATATGATATAAATACAAGTCCTATGCAGCCATAAATCCTTAATCCTTATTCATTGTTCTAAAGTTTATGAAATCTTAGAGATTGAATCTACACATTTTATTCAAAAAATCCCAATTAAAATTACATTATATATACTTTTTAAAATGAAAATTGTTTAATAGTACATCTTTATTTAATAATCTTGTATCATCATTATAATATCATCAACAAATTTGTATTATTCAAAATCAAGAGCAATACAAAGTAAGATCTTAACAACTCTATACTTTTAATATCTATATTTTATATTTCATTTATTTCACATAAATTGAGCTCAAAAATCCCTAAATTGCAAGTAAAAAAATAATCAACTCAAAGCTAAATCAACAAAATACAGAAATTTAAACTTACAATTACGAAAAAGGTTGAATTTGAATGGCAAAATCAAGATTGTTCTTATAGAGAACTTAGGTTTTTTTGAATGAAGAATGCAAAATGAAAGGGGAAAAGAGGTTATTAATAACTCGCTATTCGCTACACGGTGTAGCGAGTATGTTAAAAATTAATTGCCCTAATTAATTACGAACCGGCAAACTTAATTACATAAAACTCACTACACGGTGTAGCGAGTTTTAAAAAGTGAAACACTTTGGACAAAAGTTTGAATAGTAAATCACTTTGATAAATAAAATTTAAAACAATATTATTTGAGAAAAAAATTGGATATTGCTCATGTGTAACAATCAATTACATTAACTAAAGGTACTCCCTCGATTCATATAGAAATCAAAACTAAAACAAAAAAGGACAAATATTTTAAATCAAATTCTAGTTTTCAAAACGACATTTTCATGTAAGGGTAAATGAGTTAGTAATTTGATAGTTTTGCTTATTTATATTCTCTTTACAGTTCAAAATAGCTGTCATTTTATCACTTTTTACAAGTTTAAAAAAATACTACCTCCGTCCCCATCTAAACGTCTCATTTTCGGTCAACTGACAAGTTTGACTTAGACATAAATGCAAATCTAATCATCCTATTGAAATTTTAAAAATTGTTATTGATAAATAAATTTATTTATCAATAACAATTTTTAAAATTTCAATAGGATGATTAGATTTGCATTTATGTCTAAGTCAAACTTGTCAATTTTCGATCAATGAGACGTTTAGATTGGGACGGAGGGAGTATGAATTATAACAATATTTTAATGAAAGAAATTATCAAATATATTATTATTAATTGTCTTCCTCACCAACATTAATACTCACAATAAAACAATGGGCATTTATCAAAAACTAATTTTGAAAGATGCATATTACAAAAAAAAAAAAAAAACCCACACAAGTTGGATATTACAAAAAAAATCTTTAAACATTACAAAAAAAACTTTTTTTTTTTTTGCGTTTATCCGTTAAATAACTGATAAATGCATTTATCAGTTATAAACAAGTGATAAATGCATTTATCAGTGATAAATACATTTATCAGTTGCTTAACAAAAAAACCAAGCATAAAATAATCTTTATAAAACTGATAAATAAATTTACGAGTTATAAACTATTTGTCAAAATGACCAACTTTTTGGAACTCGCTACACGGTGTAGCGAGTTTATAATTTTTTCGGTTAAAATCGCTACACGGTGTAGCGAATTTAAATTTGCTCAATTTTATTTAATTTATGCTATTTTAAAAAAACTAAAATTTGAACTCGCTAGACTATGTAGCGAGTTCAAATTACCAAAGCAACTGGCCACTTCCAAACCAAGGCAAAGGTACAAACTACGTTTCACTTTAAATTACAAAATAATAATTATTAATAAAGAAAACTAAATAGAAATATTTATTTTTTCATCTCAAATAATTACTTAAAAAAATATACTTCTATAAAAAATTATATTCTTCATTTCAAAAATAAATATTATTTTTGACTCAAAATGAATAAACAAAAATAATACTACATTTTTTATCCAAAATAATGAGCATTACCTCTTTCATCCTAATGAATATTTAAAAAAATAATACTGCTTCATTTGCCTCAAAAATTAATGTTTGTAATGTTAGTGCCTTCGATTCAATATATAACATTAATTTTTTAAACATCTGAAGTAATATTTTATAAAATATTCATTGGGATGAAGATAATAATTTATATTTTTAGACGATGTAGTATTATTTTGTAAAAATTAATGTTTATAATGTTAGTGTCTTCGTCTCAGAAAATGAATATTAATTTTTGAGACAATTAAAGTAGTATTATTTTTTAAAATGTTCATTGAGACAAATGAAGCAATTTTTTTTTAGATATAGAAAGTAGTATTAATTTTGGGACGAAAGTAATATTCATTTTTGAATTGAAGAATTTTTTTTCTTAAAAAGTAAAATTTTTTTATATGTCAAAAAAATGAACATTGATTCTTTCGTCTCAATGAACATTTAAAAAAAGAATACTACTTTATTCGTTTAAAAATTAATGTCATCTTAATGTCATATTTTGAGACGAATGCACTAACATTACAAACATTAATTTTAGAGGCGAATGAAGTAGTATTAGTTTTTAAAGTATTCATTGGGATGAAGGAAGTAATGCTCATTTTTTTGGATAAAAAAATGTAGTATTATTTTTTGGTTATTCATTTTGAGTCGAAAGCAATACTTATTTTTGAAATGAAGAATATAATTTTTTATAGAAGTATATTTTTTAAAGTATTGATTTGAGATTAAAAAATAATATTTCTATTTAGTTTTCTTTATTAATAATTATTATTTTGTAATTTAAAGTGAAACGTAGTTTGTACCTTTGGTTTGGTTTGATAGTGGCCGGCTGCTTTGGTAATTTGAACTCGCTACATAGTGAGTTCAAATTTTAGTTTTTTTTTAAATAACATAAATTAAAATAAATTTGATCAAATTTAAATTCGCTAGATCGTGTAGCGATTTTAACCGAAAAAATTATAAACTCGCTACATCGTGTAGCAAGTTTCAAAAAGTTGATCATTTTGACAAATAGTTTCAAATGTTGGTTATTTTGGAATTTAAATTTTTAAAATGAAATTATTTAAAAAAAAAATCAATTTTCCACCAACCAAAAATTATATGGGAAAGATACGGATAAAAAGTCTACTAGTTTTCTTTCCTTTTCCCTTATTTCCTTTCTCTCTCTCTCTCTCTCCTGACACCCTCTCTCTCTCTCTCTTTCTCTTCCTTTCTTTTCTATTTTCCTTTCTTGTCTACTCCCTCCGTCCCACTAAGTGCTTTCACCCTTTTGGGTGGGCACGGGAATTATGGAACCAATATTTATATTCAAAAGTAATAGGAAAGAGAAAATTTAATCTTCAATTAGGGGAGGGAGGGAAAACTAAAGCAAGCACTAATATTCCCACCAAATTTCAAATAACACACAGTGATATGAAAATTCAAATTACAAACTCATTTTAAGAGTACAGCCACTGAGAATTTAAACATCCCTCCATAATTACATTCCCTCCATATTTATAAACCCTCCATAGGACAGCAGTTTCTTCAAAAATTACATACTCCACCTATACCAAAAGTTCTTCCAGCAAGAAGAACATCTTGAACAGCAAAAAAAAAAAAGAGAGAAACAGCAACAGCAACAGCAAAAATGGAAGAACCCAGCAGCAGAAGAAGAGGAGAGTGCAACTTGTTAGCCAAACCAAATTTGACTTCAAATCAAATGAACATGTTGGGCCAATTCTTGATCGAAGCTTTGGGGGATGGGAAACTTCCTAGAGGCTATATTCAAGTGGCTGCAACAAAATTTGGAATAACAAGGAGGAGAGTGTTCACATATTGGAGTAAGGTGACTCACCAGAGAAATGAAGGTAAACCTGTCAATTTATGTTCAAACAAAGGAGGAAAACAGAGAGAAAAAAGAATTAAATTAGATGAAGAAAAAATGAAATCAATTGAATTGATGAAAAGAGGAACCATTAGAAATCTTGGTCAAGCATTAGGAATAAGTAAAAGCACAATTGGGAGATGGAAAAAACAAGGAGTGATCAGGGCTCACACTAATGCAATTAAACCAAGTCTCAGTTATGAAAATCAAATAGCAAGGCTGAAATATTGCCTTCTTTGCAATCTGTTTTCAAGTGAGGAAAACAAAGTTCGGTTCAAACCCATGGAGCGGCAAATACACTTGGATGAAAAATGGTTTTACATAACCGAGCAATGAGAGAGATACTACATGTGCTTAGGTGAAGAAAATCCTCATAGGACATGTCAAAGCAAGAGATTTATCACAAAAGTGATGTTTATTTGTGCTGTGAGTAGGCCTATTTATGACAACAGTGGTAATCTTATTTTTGATGGGAAAATTGGGATGTGGCCATTCATCATAAGAGAAGCAGCCAAGAAAAACAGCAAGAACAGAGTAGCAGGTTCAATTGTTACAAAACCCATGGATTCAGTCAACAAAGAAGTCACAAAGAACATGTGGATATACGAGTTCTTCCGGCAATTAAGAGAAAATGGCCTGTAACATCAAGCAAAGACATAATAATCCGGTGGGATAATGCACCACCACACATCAACAATGATGATGTTGATTTCGAGGCGGCAAGTTCGGATGAATTTAACATGGTACTAAAGTTTCAGCCGACAAATTCACCGAGACACGAATATCAATGATTTGGGTTGGTTCAACTCATTAGATTCAGTGAGGAGAACTCTTCAAGCAAACAATGTAGATGAGTTAATAAATGGAGTGCAAGATGCTTTTGAAAAGTTATCAGCTAACACTCTCAACAAATTGTTCCTCTCTTTGCAATCTTGCATGAGATGCATAATGGATGTTAGGGGTTCAAACAACTATCCACTTGAACATCTTGGAAAAGACCATTTGGACGAAATGGTGTACTTGAGAGAAACTTGACAGTGGATACGAATTAGTTCGGTGTTGCATTAGATATCTACAACAAGTCAAGGCGGGGACAAGAGTTTGAAGGCATGATGCATGAAATGAACCTTCTTCACATGTCATTAGGTAATGGTATGTATACCATTAGGACATGTATCTACTCTCAGAAAAATATCATCACTGAGTAGTTTTTGATTGGTCTTTTGTACTCTCAGTTAAGATGTCATCACTGAGTAGTTTTTGATTGGTCTTTTGTACTCTCAGTTAAGAATCATCATAGAGCACAATTGAGCCAATCTTTTGTACTCTCAGTTAAGAATGCAAATCTTTTCTACTCTCAGTTCAGAATCATCATAGAGTAGTTAAGAATCAACATAGAGTAGTTAAACATGCCAATCTTTTCTACTCTCAGTTAAACATCCCAATCTTTTCTACTCTCAGTTCAGAATCATCATAGAGTAGTTAAGAATCATCATAAAGTAGTTAAACATGCATCTCACCAATTCAAACTCAACATAAGCATATCACAATGCATAGATTACCTATCTCAAATCAAATCAGGCACAAAGTTTAGTGTTCATAAGAGTTTGAAGGCGTGATGCATCTCACCAATTCAAACTCAACATAAGCATATCACAATGCATATCACAAAGTTCAGTTCCAGCAAGAAGAACATCAGAAGAAGAGGAGAGTGCAGACCAAGGCAATGACAGTTCACACCAAAGCAGTTAAGAGTGAGCAGTTCAACAAAAATCACAAAATAGGTCAAGAAGTCATATTCATCATTTCACACAGTAATTTCAACCAACTCCCAACAATGTACTCAAACTAGAAAAAGATTTGAATTTCGAAAAGAAAACATGAACCTGTTCCTTGAGCCAACGTTGTACAGCGGGACAGTGCAAACCCAACATCAACAAGCTAAGGCTGTGGCTTGCGGCCTTTTACGGAAGGGTGACATAGCGAGGTTACGGAATGGGGGAGTCCATTCATAGGCGAGTTATCCTCCTTAAATCGATAGTACGTTTGTGGACCATTTCGAGCAAATATCTCATCGAGCTCCTTCGACAAAGACCACCATGGCTCATTAAAAACTGATAATGGAACGATACTTAGGTTTGGTTGAGGTAGGGTTTCCCCAAAAATATTTTCATACACTTCTGTTTCTTCCACCACCGAAGGAATAGGTTCCCCCACCACCGATTCACCATTAAAGTACAAAAAAGGAGAGAAATTTGACGAATCGCCGGCAACGATTGAAACATCGTTCGTCGCCATGGACGATTCATCTGGGAAATTGATAGGTTTGGTCGAATCCATTCGACAAGGAGAACAAAGAGAAGAGAAAATCGAAGATTGGATGTTATAATTTCTGGTGTAATCGATGAGGGAGACGGAGAGAGAGAGGCTAGGGTTTCATCGTAAGATGAACACAATTGGGACTAGAGAGAAAATGTGAGGAGAGAGAGAGGCTTTTGAAAATGAAT
>JAFEMH010003732.1:75000-248777 GCA_022495995.1 Adenophora triphylla var. japonica
CCTTTCCATTTTAGGTAAGTTTTAAATGTGTGAAGTAAGTTTTGGGACGCCCAAAAGGGAAAGTGTGAAGATTGTTCTGGGACGGAGGGAGTATGTATGGACAGAAAAATTCCGCTTGAACTTACAACTGGAGTGAGTTATAGACTAACTAATTCTTAGTGATGTTAGCATAACTTTATGTGGAAAGTCATATTTACCCTTAGGGTATGTTTGACAACTCAATTTCAATCCATTGAATTAGAATTGAAAGGGTTAAATTAGTTTCACGGAATTCATTTTGTTCTTTCAATTCCAAATTCATGTTTTGGAATTGAGGTTGCCAAACATACTATTAGTTAAATGACTTTCATAGGTCAAAAGAAACCTATTGAGGATGCTCCATCATTTTTTTATGTGATAAAATATTAAAATGAGATGATGTGGGTTAATGAAGGGGTCAAAATTAGATTAAGTTGGAGAAACGAAGGGGTCAAAATATGCAAGTTTAGCCCAATAAAGGGTTTGATCCGCCTGTATCAATAGTAAAAGGGGCTTTTGTGTAATCAACTCCTAGTTCGTTCTGGGGAATACTATGAAATACTTCCCCCAAATGATATACTCCCATCGTTCCAATTTAAATGTTTCAACTTTTCTTTTTAAATGTCCCATTTAAAATTCCTTTAAAATTTCAATCTAAGGTGGCGTTTGGTTGGAAGGAAAGTGGGGGAAAGGAATGGAAAACTCCCTCTTTTCCATTCCTTTCCTCCGTTTGGTTCAAGCTTTTTAAAAAAAAAATTCCGAAGGAAAGTTGAATTCCTTCAAATGAAGGAATTCAACTTTCCTTCATAAAATCGATGGAAAGTTCAATTCCTTTGGAAATGGAAAAAAAAAAAATTTTTTTTTGATCAAAATACCCCCAAACCCTACCCCACTCCTACCCCTACCCAGCCCTACCCACCCCCCGCGCCCCCCACCCCCCACCCCCACCCCCACCCCACCCCCACGAATTTTTTTTTATTTTTTTTACCCTCCCCCCACCCCCCACCCCCACGAATTTTTTTTTTTTATTTTTTACGCCTACCCTCCCTCCCACCCTACCCCCACCCCCCACCCCCACCCCACCCCCACGAAACTTTTTTTTTTATTTTTTTTCGCCTACCCACCCTCCCCCACCCTACCCCCACCCCCACCCTACCCCCACCCCCCACCCCCACCCCCACCCCACGAAATTTTTTTTTTTATTTTTTTCCGCCACCCTCCCCCACCCCCCACCCCCCACCCCCACGAAATTTTTTTTTTTATTATTTTTTTTTCCGCCTACCCTCCCCCACCCTACCCCCACCCCCCACCCCCACCCCCACCCCCACGAATTTTTTTTTTATTTTTTTCGCCTACCCTCCCCCCGCCCCCCCACCCCCACCCCCACGAATTTTTTTTTTATTATTTTTTTTCGCCTACCCTCCCCCACCCCCACGAATTTTTTTTTTATTATTTTTTTTTCTGCCTACCCTCCCCACCCCCACCCACCCCACCCCCACCCCCACCCTCCCCCCACCCCCATCCCCCTCCCAAAATTTTTTTTAAAGGGTAAATTGGTCATTTTATATGCTTTCATTCCATTCCTATAATTTGTATTTTCAAACCAAACATGATTTGCCAAGGAATTGAATGACAATTCCATTCCATTCCGTGCCAACCAAACGGAGGGGGTTGACCAGTTTTTTTCAATTCCAATTCCTTAAGGAATTCAATTCCATTGACAATTCCATTCCTTCACTTTTTTTCCACCGAACCAAACGCTCCCTAAATGTTTCAACTTTTTTTTTTTTGGTGTTTCATTTAAAATGTTCTAACTTAAAAAAGGAAAGTTTTTATTACTATTCCACCCACTCATTCTTTCTCATACTTTACTTTTACACTCACAACATTCTATCTCTTAACTATTCCTCCCACTCATTCTCCCTTCTATTTAATTTTTCATAATCATAACATTTAAACTTTTTCGCTTTCCTACATCACTTTCCTTAATTCTCGTGTTAAATCCATTTTGAGATATTTAAATTGAGACATACTCCCTCCGTCCCACCGATTTTAAGAAAAGTTTCTATTTTGGGCGTCCCGCTAATCTTAAGAAATCCCAAAATAGAAAATTTTTATTATTTTTATACTCTTTCTATCCCACTCATTCTCTCTACTACTTTACTTTTACACTCACAACATTCTCTCTCCTAACTATTCATCCCACTCATTCTCTCTTCTATTTAATTTTTCACACTCACAACACTTCTTTCACTCATTCTCTCTTCTAATACTATAATAATATTCCTTAATTCCCGTGCTATTTCAAAATTTCCAAAGATCACCGGGAGGGAGTATTTAGATTGGGACGAGGGAGTACATATCTCTCTTGCACCCATCAACGCTCAGTCAGCTACCCATACTTGAAAACCTACTGAGAAAAATGTCTTCCCTCCCGCCGGAGATCATCACCAACCTACTCTCACGTCTGCCGGTAAAGTCCCTCCTGCGGTTCAGAACCGTATCAAAGCCTTGATTTGCTGAAATCGACAGTCCTGATTTCATCAAGCTCCATCGCCACCGGCTCTAATCTCTCACCTATCGGTGAAGACGATGGTACTCTCTACTCCCTAAAAGCCGATACCCTCGAAAAACTCACGAAAATTGAAGTCCCAAATACTCTGCAGAAACCCACCTTGTTCAACACTTGCAACGGCTTGCTCCTGCTACAAACTAACGATGGCAACCAGTGGAAATCAGAGGGTATGCTTCTGTTTAATCCATCCACAAGTAAGCATACTGTTCTGCCCATTCCCCCGCCCCACAACGAGTATGATAATGTGGCTGCTGTTCTGGTTTCTACTTGTTTAGGTTATGATGATGTGAATGATGATTATAAGGTCTTTAATATAGCTGTGTTCGTTGATGAGGCCTGCAGATTTGTCACTTTTGAAGCCAGGGTTTACAGTTTGAAATCTAATTCGTATCACATAGTTAGAGATTTTGATAAGGGGATAATCTTTGATCGTTTGTTTGAGGCGTATGTTAATGGGGCTTTGCATACAGTTAACTATGAAGATCCTAGAAGTATTGTTGCTTTGAATGTTGGGAAAGAAGATTTTAGTTTGATACCGATGCCTAACTTTAAGGATAAGAATGTACCTCTCTTTAGGGCACATGTTTTTGATGGATGTCTTGCTCTTTTATGTCGGTACCAGGACATCGGACTGATATTTGGGTGATGAAAGAATATGGGGTGAAAGAGTCTTGGAGTATGTTATTGTCGGTGAAACGGGAGACTTCTTGTGGATGTGTTTGGGTGATGCCTATGGTTTATTCTAAGAGTCGAACTGAAGTTTTGTTGAACTATCACTGTCAGATGCTTGTGTGGTATGACTTGAGGAAGGAAACTGTTAGGAATTTTCGGGTTCTTGCTTTGCCCGTTGCATTTGGTCCGGTGGTATGTGTTGGAAGCCTTGTTTCTGCCGGTGGTGGGAAAATCGATAAAAAGAAGAAAGGTGGGAAAACTGATAAAAAGAAGAAACAACAGGGAGAAGAGAAAATGAAGGAAGAGAAGGGGAAGAAGAGGTAAACTACATCATGGAACTCAACATTTATTATCATTTTTTGTTTTCATTGATTATGTGTATTTTTTGTTTCTAACTAGGTTAATGTAACATAACTAACATGGGTCTATTTTTATTCTTGAACATAGATAGTTCCTTGGTGGACCGATAATTTTTTTGAAAGGGTTGAAAACCCTTTTCACTAATTAAAAGGGTACAAAATAAAATATTGTGCTTTTATTTTCTTTATACAAATGGGGCAAGTTTTAATAAATTGCACTAAAATCCTTTAATTCTTAAAACATTGGCGCTGCTATATTTTAAAAATCAAATTGGCGCAATTTCCCCCATTTGCTTGTTAGCTCCGCCCGGTTCGATATCTGTAGTTTTGATTAACAGACCAGGTTAGGGATATTAGGAATATAATATTAGAATTCTATATTCTATATTATATATTGTTATATATTTTATATAGTTTAGGAAACTCAATCTTTGTATTAGATTAGGAAAGAAAATGAGATTACCTCCTCTAATTGTAAACCCTATAAATATGTACCTCTAATATCATAATCAATTGAGTATTTCATATACTCCCTCCGTCCCATTACAAACCGGAAAGTTGGTCAACTGTTGACCATCTTTGACCAATAATTTATGAATATCTAGATATTTTTTTGTAATTTTAAAAATTGTTATTGCTTCACCATTAGAAATACTATCAATAACTTTTTTTAGAATTACAAAAAAATATCTAGATATTCATAAATTATTGGTCAAAGATGGTCAACAGTTGACCAATTTTCCGGTTTGTAATGGGACGGAGGGTAGTTAGTATATGTTAAGGGCTGTGATTAATATCTTGCAGTTAATTTAAATTAATACAATCTCCTTCCACTAATCATTGAGGGGGAGTATAATTGATTTTAAAAGGGTTTATTTTACTTTCTTCTTATTGCTGCAGTTATGGGCCGAAGCATTATATCTGGTAATGCAGTAAACTATGTAAGTTGTTTGGTGTAGGAGTGTTGGGAGTTGAAGCATGTTTCAGATAATACAATTAAAGATTTGCTAATAACTAAACTTGTTATGTGTCGGTAGCCTATAATCTTAACCATTATACAAATATTTTCTTTCCTAATAAAATACAAAGATTGAGTTTCCTAAACTATATAAAATATATAATATAGAATATATAATTCTAATATTATATTCCTAATATCCCTAACCTGGTCTTCAAAACTACAGATACCAAACCAGGTGAAGCTAACAAGCAAATGGGGGCAATTGCGCCAATTTGATTTTTAAAATATAGCAGCGCCAATATTTTAAGAATTAAAGGGTTTTAGTGCAATTATTGAAACTTACCCCATTTGTATAAAGAAAATAAAAGCACAATATTTTATTTTGTACCCTAAAATAAAAGCACAATATTTTATTTTGTACCCTTTTAATTAGTGAAAAGGGTTTTCAATCCTTTCAAAAAAATTATGGGTCCACCGAGGAACTATCTATGTTCAAGAATAAAACCAGATCTATGTTAGTTATGTTACATTAACCTAGTTAGAAACAAAAAATACACATAATCAATGAAAACAAAAAATGATAATAAATGTTGAGTTCCATGATGTAGTTTACCTCTTCTTCCCCTTCTCTTCCTTCATTTTCTCTTCTACCTGCTGTTTCTTCTTTTTATCAATTTTCCCACCATTCTTCTTTTCATCGATTTTCCCACCACCGACAGAAACGAGGCTTCCAAGACATACCACTGGACCAAATGCGACGTGCAAAGCAAGAACCCGAAAATCCCTAACAGTTTCCTTCCTCAAGTCATAACACACAAGCATCTGACAGTGATAGCTCAACAAAACTTCAGTTCGACTCTTAGAATAAACCATAGGCATCACCAAAACACATCCACAAAAAGTCTCCCGTTTCACCGACAATAACATACTCCAAGACTCTTTCACCCCATATTCTTTCATCACCCAAATATCAGTCCGATTGTCCTGGTACCGACATAAAAGAGCAAGACATCCATCAAAAACATGTGCCCTAAAGAGATAAAGAGAGGTACATTCTTATCCTTAAAGTTAGGCATCGGTATCAAACTAAAATCTTCTTTCCCAACATTCAAAGCAACAATACTTCTAGGATCTTCACAGTTAACTGTATGCAAAGCCCCATTAACATATACGCCTCAAACAAACTATCAAAGATTATCCCCTTATCAAAATCTCTAACTATGTGCCACGAATTAGATTTCAAACTGTAAACCCTAGTTTCAAAAGTGACAAATCTGCAGGCCTCATCAACGAACACAGCTATATTAAAGACCTTATAATCATCATTCACATCATCATAACCTAAACAAGTAGAAACCAGAACAGCAGCCACATTATCATACTCGTTGTGGGGTGGGGGAATGGGCAGAACAGTGTTTGGGGTGGAAGATCCACAACAACATGATGCATCTTGACGCCTCATCCTGAGATAACAACTTGGTGAATCAACCTGAGTAGCTATACATCCCGCCAAAGTTATTATGTAGCAACATTCGAGGAACCGTTTCTGAAGTTCCAAGAGCGTTATAGACCGAGTCAAAGGGTGTCTTCAACAGCATTCACTTGGCAACGGATATTTCTATCATCATCAACCTTTTGGTGAGATTCTAGGTGCAATATGAGGGATTACATTTACTTTGTTGCTACCGTTATCTTCATTTGTATTTAAATAGAAAACACATGTATACACACACGCACACAATTAGCAATACTCTCTGTACTCACACTTTCTCTCGACCAACACCATACTAATAATATTCCATTGTTCCAAGGTTTTATGCCGGCGAACAAGTTGTTCAAGGGCTTTCCTCGTTAAATATCTTGTCATTACATCTTGAATTTACATTATCATATTCCATCGTGCCCAATATTTCTCTTTGAAGTTGAATTGCTTGAATTTGACCAAAACAGTTTGGCCCCGTCATTGGGAACATTGGTCTTTTGATTAATTGAAAATACTCAAGATGTCTACCGGAATGTCATCTACTACGACTTCAGTGGGAGTCACCGTCGGAATAACGACTTTAGAACAAAATGTTGGTCCCACTACTAGCACGATCTAGGGTCAAGGAGGATCCTCAGATGCACATACACAAGCACTATTAGAAACAGCGTTATTACCCACGAAAATTTACCGACGGACCGCGTCCGTCGATATTACCTACGAAAAATTAAATGTTACCGACGAAATTATCCGTCGATAATTTGATGTATAAATTCACTAAATCAGAGCGTCGTATGCTCACTCTTAAACCTAATCCCTTCTCTCTCTCTCTCTCTCCCCTATTGTGAAACCCATCGTTCATTTCACTATCTCCCTCAGTTTCTCTTAACTCTCTCTCTCTCTCTCTCTCTCTCTAGACAAACAATCGATAGAACAACAATGAAGGCTGTCGTGTTGACTCGTTTTCATCGGAATCAGCTCCCGTATCTAGTCTCGCACTGTACGATATTGCCGGAACTCCCGGCGTCGCCGCCGATGTTAGCCACATCAACACTAGATCTGAGGTTCTATCATTCTCCATCCCTCTCTCCCCGGTCCTTTAACCCTACATTAACTCGTTTTGTTGTATATGCCTACTCTGCAGTGAACTAATTGCATCTGTAATTGGCTGCGTATGTACTAGGGTTTTAGGTATAACCAATTCCGATTAGGGTTTCGGATAAATGCATTTTGATTTGTGGAATCCCTAATTTCACTGTCCTTGAAGCCCTCCCTAGTATATTTGGCATTTGAAACTCACTTTGTTTTAGTCCAATACCTGCTTGTTCTTGTCATTTTTGAGATAAAGGGGTAAATTGCTGAAATTGTGTCAAGTTTATATTTTTCCTTCTCGGTATTATATTGCCACAAATCACATATCGATTGCCTCATATATTGCAAATTTCTCTTTGCAGTCACAGTGAGTGAAGTGGAGGCCTTATATGAGCTATTCAAAAAATTAAGCAGCTCCATTATTGATGATGGGCTCATTCACAAGGTATTATAATCTTGTTTGGGTTTGAGTAGAATTATGTGTAATTGAATACTTATTAACATGTCCACTCTTGTTATATACAAGGTATTATAATCTTGTTTGGGTTTGAGTAGAATTATGTGTAATTGCAGTTAAAAGAGATGGTGGTGGCACTCTTAAATGAATCAGATTTGTTACTCTCAGATGATTTTGTCGAAATGATTGTGGATAAGGTAACTACTACTCTACCTTGAACCCTTTAATCTTTTTCATGGTACTAAAGTTATGCTCATGTTGTTCTACACAGACATTTAGCGAGGCAAATACAAAGGGTGATGGGAAGATCGATACCGATGAGTGGAAGCTGTTCGTATCAAAAAATCCCTCTCTAATAAAGAACATGACTCTTCCATATCTAAAATGAGTCGAACTTTTTTGTAATTTTCTCAGTATTTGAAGTATAGCTCTTAAATTAAAATCAACTGGATATTGTAGAGATTGGTGACGAGCCTGACATAGACATCCTGAAGATGGTAGCAAGAACAACATATTTAAGACTCCAGTAGTGATTGGTGACGAGCCTGACATAGACATCCTGAAGATGTTAGCAAGAACAACACTGAGAACAAAGGTATCCTTGACTTTCTTCCCTCATTTCCTTTGGTTGCATTTTTATTTCAGTTCATATATGGTATTTTAATAGCAGCATATGACTTGCAGTTGTACGAAGCATTGGCAGATAGATCAATTGACTGATATCGTCACAAGCTCGGTGAGTGCTCCCAACTGTTATCATCATCATTATTATTTTGCTTGTTTATAATTGCTCCTAACATTGTTAGTGGATAATTCAACAGTCATTTTATATCCAGTTGTAAATATGGTGCACCTAATCGGTGAGCGCTTTTTTGCCTTCTACTACAGATGTTCTGCTTGTCGCACTTCAAGAAGTAGCTCAATCAAAAGTTTCAATTTCGTTTCGAATGACTCCCTCTTACCCTATCCATTCTCGATGAACAACGAGATTGAAAGCAGTGCACATTGTGACCTATTGGTCTCAGATCACAACTAGTGAACAGGATTTGGGTCAAGTCTTTCTGGTCAGTATTTCCTGATTTGCTGATGTTCTGATTCAGTAACTATTATGGATATATATAGGCTAAACTAAATTATAATAATAGTATGATATTAGGAAAAGGATATACTCTCTCCGTCCCAAAATGTTCTTTTCATTTTTTTATTATTTTTCTTATTAAATTCTTGTTTATTTTGAAAGTTTGGGATGGAGGGAATATCATTTATTCTTTATTTTATCACAACTTACAATACAATTCACATAATCTAACAATTTAGTTGATGTTGATGTTGCCAAATGATATTACTGAATAAAAATCTTGATTTTTTGATTTCTTTGAATCTTACACATAATCTAACAGGAGCTTTCCTTCAGATTTTGTAAGGTTGGATCAAGATATTTTATCGCCCCTAGCAGGAAAGAAGCAGTTATATTCATCCATCTGCAAAGGTTCATCCAACTGCTAAGGTAATAATTGTTAGTGTAATAAAATATATCGTCAATGGAACTGTCTCGTGTATGGTCACATATTCAAATGGCACCTCTTCCCCCACCCCCACCCCTTCTCTATTCACGAGAGTAATCCCATAGTAGCCTATTTGGGTTTTCTTCTAACGAGCCTTGTCAATTGTCATCAATCTACTGGCTTGACTTGGGATTTCAATATTTTTGTGCGCAACTGACTAAATCTATTACTAAATAACAAGTGAAGTCACTTTGGCACGGTCATTTTCCCGCCCACGTTTGGAACATTCTAGAATATGGTAAAACCTCATTGTCGCCTCACCTCCCATGGCTGTCACTCCCTCTTCCCAAAAACAATCCCGCCCTCTGCTGCAACCATAGCCATCGTCGCCTCCTCCTCTCTTCTGTCATGGTCGCCACCCCCTACACCCTCCTTGGTCGCTGCCGGGCTCGAATCCTCTGGCGGGGCGGACGGACTAATAGATACAAAATTGAATTCTCAATTGTATATATGATGCGTATGGCATATTCCTGGCCCTCTATCTCTGCTCCGCTTTCTCTCTGTCTGTGTTGTTTCTCTCTCTATCTCTGCTTTTCTTCTCTGTTTCTGTTGGAGGGATTCGGATTCCTACCGGAGCTCTCTGCTTTCTTAAGGAAAATTTCTTCCACCTTGCCTGATTTTTCTTTCTTTTTCAATCATTTTGATATATCTTTATCGTTTAATTTCATCCATTTAGTAGCTTGTTTTGTTAATTTTGCGTAAAATTTATGCTTCCATTGACAATTGTCCATGAATTTTATCTCTATAAAAGAATTAGATATTTTTCTAGGTCATATCTTGGTAATTTATCATTTTAATGTCGCTGAACTAACGATTCCTAAACAGTTTAGGCGATGGAATCAGGGAAAAAGAAAAGATGCTGCTAAATTTTGAATCATTTGGTTGCTGTTGATCAGATTGTAATGAGTTTGTTACGATCTTCGTTGTTTGTTAACTGCTCAGAACTTTGAATTGTTGTTTTTGGAAGATAGGTATTTTTCTTTTTGTAGATAATTTTGTCTCTTTAAATTCAAAGATCTCAGCTGCCTTTTGAATATGCTAATATGCTTTTTGAAGATATTTTCTCACTGTTGATCATTGCCACAAGTAAATTGCGAACATATGATTTGTGTGATTCTTAATCTGAGGTTATGTTGATTAGAAGGAATGGCACAGGAAGTGGGTTGGGCAGGTAAGAACATCTGAATGTTTTGTCTTTCTTTTTTTTTTTTTTTTTTTTTGATGCCCAGGTTTAATCCTGGGGGTATTAGTTCCGGTCCCTCATTGCTACTACCTGTTAATGAATGTTTTGTCTTTCTTAAAGGTCATTCACTGGGTTTACAGTCATGATTTTGGATGTTACCTTTGTTGTTGAGATTAATAAAAATGCTATTTGCATATACACTTCCTTATTATCCATTGAGAAAACATCAGGCTCACCTTTGACGTCTCTACTGGGTTCATATTTTTTGGAGTTACTGAACCATTACTTTCCTCTTCTTGACACTATTAATTATAGGGAATGGCTTTTGTGAATTAGAAGCCATTCTTCCTTGATTTTGCTTGCACATTGCTCTACTATGCAATTATACCTTCATTTGAGATGTACAAATCCTGGAAAGGCATCTACTTTGAGCTCCTCTTAAAATTTACCGTGAAAAAAACCAATATCTTAGAGATAATCAGTTGGTTATATTGCTTGCTATTTAGCTGATAGGTTTGATGATAAAGGTTATATCACTGATATGCTTAACTATTAGGATGTATGATGCTTTAATGTATGTCACTGATTCATGTGTGCATATATGTGTATCGTGTTGTGAAATTGGGGGGATCACCACATCCACTAGCCCATACTAGCAGTCATCAACATGGAGAAAATAAATCAACACATGATAATATGAAAGAACAAGAACAAGAACACCGATAATTTGTTAACCCGGTTCATTCACCAACTCGTGAACTACATCCGGAGGCACCAAGCCAGGACATCACTATAATAATATATGAAGGATTACAACTTTACATATGCACTCACACAGATCTAGCATAGTAACTCTCCATGAGCAATCTCTCATATACATTATCTCACCTCCCAAGAACGCACAAAATAACACGGTCATGGCCGGGTTGTAGGATCGCCCCCATGGCTCTCCTAGGCCCCCGGCCCCCTCCTAGATACTATTTTGTGGCTCTCCTTGATATCCTAACTTTTCCCCTCTTTTTGGTACAAATATTATGGTGGTAGTCACAATATATTTATAGGGATACAAAACCTATTCCTAATCAAAACCTGATTCACCCGGAGTCCTTGACATGGAAGGAGTATCACACAAATAGGAATACTAATTTGTTACCAAATTAACTTCTTTTCCAAAACTCCTTTCACGCCACAGCAGAAAACCCGGCCACGACTTCGTCCCCGCGGTCGCCCGCCTCCTCTATGGGCGGTCGCCCACCACGCGTGATCCTCCGATTTTCGGCTCCTCCACGGTTTTGATCCTCTCCTTGGTTTTGGCTCCAATCCCAACAATCTCCTACACGGAGACATAAACCACCATTGTGACATGCTCCCATCATACTCCCACCCGAGAATGATCCACCAAATATTTTCCCCACCATGTTGAGCCACCACGCTCCTCCACCATGAGCCACCACGCCCAAGTAATAAGGCGGGTGAAACCAAGCGACGCTTCAATCTCCCGTGTTAGATCCTTCTTGCCTCCCCAAATCAACTTCTACCTTGATTTATTTGCAAGACTAACTTCGCCTTCTCCCTCCTAGATCCACTCCCCTTGCAATGCTCCCCATGAAACTCGGACACACCTTGCTTCTTGCATTGTCTCCTCGTGGTTCCTTTTCTCGCTCTCTTGTTAGGTACTTGTGGCTGTCTCCTTCGCCGGCTACACGTTGTCACCTCTCCACCCTAACACACCGTTTATTGATGTCTCTCCTTTTTACACCAACGAGTAGGCCCCCAAGCCTCTTGCTCCCACCGAACGAAATTGATGTTGTCGGTAGAGTACAACATCCCCTTACCCTCATCCGTCGTTTTGCGAGAAGTCCTCCTCTTCCCACGTGGTCCAACCGGCTTATACCACTCACCTGTGCACGAAGAAATTGTATCAAAATAGGAAACAAAACAACAGTAAATCCCTTCCGTCGTGAGCGCGGTCGCGCAGACTCTCCAGCCTGCGGTCGCGCACAAATGGATTTCCCCAGGCCAAACTTCGTCCACTGGGCGGTCGCCCACCACCACGTGGAGGTCGCCCATCACAACGAAAGTCCTCCGCGATTTTCCTCCGATCTCACCAACTCCTCCGACTTAGACTCCTTTTCTTTCCTATTTTTCTCCAACCACCTTGACTGCCCCAATAACCCTTGAACATCTCTTGATCTCTGCATCTCCAAAATTCCACCTCGAATTTCTGCAGATCTCAACAAGAAACAAACGAACTCTTCAGACTTACCGATCTTCCGCACGATCGTATACCTATTTAGCACGTGTCTTGCTTCGACCATAAACCCTAAGCTCTCAAATTCCGCACGTCTTCCACACGAAGAATTCGCACAAAAATCTGTTGTCTCTTTTCTTCACCTTGGATCTCTCCTAGATCTCGAACCAAAAGCTCGATACCGGTTGTTGTGAAATTGGGATCACCACATCCACTAGCCCATACTAGCGAGTCATCAACATGGAGAAAATAAATCAACACATGATAATATGAAAGAACAAGAACAAGAACACCGATAATTTGTTAACCGGTTCATTCACCAACTCGTGAACTACATCCGAGGCACCAAGCCAGACATCACTATAATAATATATGAAGGATTACAACTTTACATATGCACTCACACAGATCTAGCATAGTAACTCTCCATGAGCAATCTCTCATATACATTATCTCACCTCCCCAAGAACGCACAAAATAACACAGTCATGGCCGGGTTATAGGATCGCCCCACGGCTCTCCTGAGCCCCGGCCCCCTCCTAGATACTATTTTGTGGCTCTCCTTGATATCCTAACTTTTCCCCTCTTTTGGTACAAATATTATGGTGGTAGTCACAATATATTTATAGGGATACAAAACCTATTCCTAATCAAAACCCGATTCACCGAGTCCTTGACATGGAAGGAGTATCACACAAATAGGAATACTAATTTGTTACCAAATTAACTTCTTTTCCAAAACTCCTTTCACGCCACGGCGAAAACCCGCCACGACTTGTCCCCTTGGGCGGTCGCCCGCCTCCTCTATGGGCGGTCGCCCGCACCACGATCCTCCGATTTTCACTCCTCCATGGTTTGATCCTCTCCTTGGTTTTGGCTCCAATCCCAACAATCTCCCACTGGAGACATAAACCACCATTGTGACATGCTCCCATCATACTCCCACCGAGAATGATCCACCAAATATTTTCCCCACCATGTTGAGCCACCACGCTCCTCCACCATGAGCCACCACGCCCAGTAATAAGGCGATTGAAACCAAGCGACGCTTCAATCTCCCCGTGTTAGATCCTTCTTGCCTCCCCAAATCAACTTCTACCTTGATTTATTTGCAAGACTAACTTCGCCTTCTCCCTCCTAGATCCACTCCCTTGCAATGCTCCCCATGAAACTCGGACACACCTTGCTTCTTGCATTGTCTCCTCGTGGTTCCTTTTCTCGCTCTCTTGTTAGGTACTTGTGGTCGTCTCCTTGGCGGCCGGTACACGTTGTCACCTCTCCACCCTAACACACCGTTTATTGATGTCTCTCCTTTTTACACCAACAGTAGCCGGCCCCCAAGCCTCTTGCTCCCACTCCGAACGAAATTGATGTTGTCGGTGAGTACAACATCCCCTTACCCCTCGTCCGTCGTTTGCGAGAAGTCCTCCTCTTCTCGCGTGGTCCAACCCGCTTATACCACTCACCTTTGCACGAAGAAATTGTATCAAAATAGGAAACAAAACAACAGTAAATCCCTTCCCGCGTGAGCGCGGTCGCGCGGCACCTCCAGGCGCGGTCGCGCACAAATGGATTTCCCCGAGCCAAACTTCTCGCCCACCCGCGGTCGCCGCACCACCACACGGGAGGTCGCCCATCACAAATGCAAAGTCCTCCGCAATTTTTCCTCCTTGATCTCACCAACTCCTCCGACTTAGACTCCTTTTCTTTCATATTTTTCTCCAACCACCTCTTGGACGCCCCCAATAACCTCAACATCTCTTGATCTCTGCATCTCCAAAATTCCACCTCGAATTTCGGCAGATCTCAACAAGAAACAAACGAACTCTTCGGACTTACCGATCTTCCGCACGATCGTATACCTATTTGGCACGCTGTCTTGCTTCGACCATAAACCCTAAGCTCTCAAATCCCTGCACGTCTTCCACACGAAGAATCACAAAAAATCATTGTCTCTTTTCTTCACCTTGGATCTCTCCTAGATCTCGAACCAAAAGCTCGATACCGGTTGTTGTGAAATTGGGGGATCACCACATCCACTAGCCCATTACTAGCGATCATCAACATGGAGAAAATAAATCAACACACGATAATATGAAAGAACAAGAACAAGAACACCGATAATTTGTTAACCCGGTTCATTCACCAACTCGTGAACTACATCCGAGGCACCAAGCCGTGACATCACTATAATAATATATGAAGGATTACAACTTTACATATGCACTCACACGGATCTAGCATAGTAACTCTCCATGAGCAATCTCTCATATACATTATCTCACCTCCCCGAACGCACAAAATAACACAGCCATAGGCCGGGTTGTAGGATCGCCCCACGGCTCTCCCAGGCCCCGGCCCCCTCCTAGATACTATTTTGTGGCTCTCCTTGATATCCTAACTTTTCCCCTCTTTTGGTACAAATATTATGGTGGTAGTCACAATATATTTATAGGATACAAAACCTATTCCTAATCAAAACCTGATTCACCCTGAGTCCTTGACATGGAAGGAGTATCACACAAATAGGAATACTAATTTGTTACCAAATTAACTTCTTTTCCAAAACTCCTTTCACGCCACGCAGAAAACCCGGCCACTCGCCCCGGTCGCGGTCGCCCGCCTCCTCTCATGGGCGGTCGCCCACCACCACGATCCTCCGATTTTCGGCTCCTCCATGGTTTTGATCCTCTCCTTGGTTTTGGCTCCAATCCCAACAATCTCCCACCTGAGACATAAACCACCATTGTGACATGCTCCCATCATACTCCCACCCGAGAATGATCCACCAAATATTTTCCCCACCATGCCGAGCCACCACGCTCCTCCACCACGAGCCACCACGCCCAAGTAATAAGGCGAATTGAAACCAAGCGACGCTTCAATCTCCCGTGTTAGATCCTTCGCCTCCCCAAATCAACTTCTACCTTGATTTATTTGCAAGACTAACTTCGCCTTCTCCCTCCTAGATCCACTCCCCTTGCAATGCTCCCATGAAACTCTGACACACCTGCTTCTCGCATTGTCTCCTCGTGGTTCCTTTTCTCGCTCTCTTGTTAGGTACTTGCGATCGTCTCCTGCCGCCGCCTACACGTTGTCACCTCTCCACCCTAACACACCGTTTATTGATGTCTCTCCTTTACACCAACAAAGCCGCCCAAGCCTCTTGCTCCCACCCGAACGAAATTGATGTTGTCGGTAGAGTACAACATCCCCTTACCCTCATCCGTCGTTTGCGAGAAGTCCTCCTCTTCTCACGTGGTCCAACCGCTTATACCACTCACCTTTGCACGAAGAAATTGTATCAAAATAGGAAACAAAACAAACAAGTAAATCCTTCCCCGTCGCGAGCGCGGTCGCGCAGCACCTCCAGCTGCGGCCGCGCACAAATGGATTTCCCGAGCCAAACTTCGTCCACTCGGGCGGTCGCCACCACCACACGGGAGGTCGCCCATCACAAACAAAGTCCTCCGCGATTTTTCCTCCTTGATCTCACCAACTCCTCCGACTTAGACTCCTTTTCTTTCATATTTTTCTCCAACCACCTCGACCGCCCCAATAACCCTTCAACATCTCTTGATTTCCGCATCTCCAAAATTCCACCTCGAATTTCTGCAGATCTCAACAAGAAACAAACGAACTCTTCAGACTTACCGATCTTCCGCACGATCGTATACCTATTTGGCACGTGTCTTGCTTCGACCATAAACCCTGAAGCTTCAAATCCCCGCACGTCTTCCACACGAAGAATTCGCACAAAAATCTGCTGTCTCTTTTCTTCACTGGATCTCTCCTAGATCTCGAACCAAAAGCTCGATACTGGGCCATTTTGTGGAAATTGGGATCACCACATCCACTACCTCATACTAGCAAGCCATCAACATGGAGAAAATAAATCAACACATGATAATATGAAAGAACAAGAACAAGAACACCGATAATTTGTTAACCCTAAGTTCATTCACCAACTCGTGAACTACATCCGAGGCACCAAGCCAGACATCACTATAATAATATATGAAGGATTACAACTTTACATATGCACTCACACGTATCTAGCATAGTAACTCTCCATGAGCAATCTCTCATATACATTATCTCACCTCCCCAAGAACGCACAAAATAACACACATGGCCGGGTTGTAGGATCGCCCCCACGGCTCTCCAGCCCCCGCCTCCTAGATACTATTTTGTGGCTCTCGATATCCTAACTTTTCCCCTCTTTTGGTACAAATATTATGGTGGTAGTCACAATATATTTATAGGGATACAAAACCTATTCCTAATCAAAACCCGATTCACCCGAGTCCTTGACATGGAAGGAGTATCACACAAATAGGAATACTAATTTGTTACCAAATTAACTTCTTTTCCAAAACTCCTTTCACGCCACGCTGAAAACCCGCCCCGACTTCGCCCTCGGGCGGTCGCCCACCTCCTCATGGGCGGTCGCCCACCACAGCAGCCTCCTCCGATTTTCGCTCCTCCACGGTTTTGATCCTCTCCTTGGTTTTGGCTCCAATCCCAACAATCTCCCACCTCGAGACATAAACCACCATTGTGACATGCTCCCATCATACTCCCACCGAGAATGATCCACCAAATATTTTCCCCACCATGTTGAGCCACCACGCTCCTCCACCACGAGCCACCACGCCCAAGTAATAAGGCGACCGAAACCAAGCGACGCTTCAATCTCCCCGTGTTAGATCCTTCTTGCCTCCCCAAATCAACTTCTACCTTGATTTATTTGCAAGACTAACTTCGCCTTCTCCCTCCTAGATCCACTCCTTGCAATGCTCCCCATGAAACTCGGACACACCTTGCTTCTTGCATTGTCTCCTCGTGGTTCCTTTTCTCGCTCTCTTGTTAGGTACTGTGATCGTCTCCTTGCCGCGCCTACACGTTGTCACCTCTCCACCCTAACACACCGTTTATTGATGTCTCTCCTTTTACACCAACAGCCGGCCCCCAAGCCTCGCTCCCACCCGAACGAAATTGATGTTGTCGGTAGAGTACAACATCCCCTTACCCCTCATCCGTCGTTTGCGAGAAGTCCTCCTCTTCTCACGTGGTCCAACCGGCTTATACCACTCACCTTTACACGAAGAAATTGTATCAAAATAGGAAACAAAACAGCTGCAGAAATCCCTTCCCCGTCATGAGCGCGGTCGCGCAAGACTCCAGCGCGGTCGCGCACAAATGGATTTCCCAGAGCCAAACTTACACGTCCACTGGGCGGTCGCCCACCACCACGGGAGGTCGCCCATCACAACGAAGTCCTCCGCGATTTTTCCTCCTTGATCTCACCAACTCCTCCGACTTAGACTCCTTTTCTTTCATATTTTTCTCCAACCACCTTGATCAGCCCCAATAACTCCTTGAACATCTCTCTTGATCTCTCGCATCTCCAAAATTCCACCTCGAATTTCGCGGATCTCAACAAGAAACAAAAGAACTCTTCAGACTTACCGATCTTCCGCACGATCGTATACCTATTTGGCACGTGTCTTGCTTCGACCATAAACCCTAGAAGCTCTCAAATCCCTGCACGTCTTCCACACGAAGAATCTGCACAAAAATCTGTTGTCTCTTTTCTTCACCTTGGATCTCTCCTAGATCTCGAACCAAAAGCTCTGATACCAGTTGTTGTGAAATTGGGGGGATCACCACATCCACTAGCCCATACTAGCAGTCATCAACATGGAGAAAATAAATCAACACATGATAATATGAAAGAACAAGAACAAGAACACCGATAATTTGTTAACCCGGTTCATTCACCAACTCGTGAACTACATCCGGAGGCACCAAGCCAGGACATCACTATAATAATATATGAAGGATTACAACTTTACATATGCACTCACACAGATCTAGCATAGTAACTCTCCATGAGCAATCTCTCATATACATTATCTCACCTCCCCAAGAACGCACAAAATAACACAGCCATAGCCGGGTTGTAGGATCGCCCCATGGCTCTCCTAGGCCCCCGGCCCTCCTAGATACTAATTTGTGGCTCTCCTTGTTATCTTAACTTTTCCCCTCTTTTTGGTACAAATATTATGGTGGTAGTCACAATATATTTATAGGGATACAAAACCTATTCCTAATCAAAACCTGATTCACCCGGAGTCCTTGACATGGAAGGAGTATCACACAAATAGGAATACTAATTTGTTACCAAATTAACTTCTTTTCCAAAACTCCTTTCACGCCACAGCAGAAAACCCGGCCCTGACTTCTGTCCCCTTGGGCGGTCGCCCACCTCCTCTATGGGCGGTCGCCCACCACAGCAGTCCCTCCGATTTTCAGCTCCTCCATGGTTTTGATCCTCTCCTTGGTTTTGGCTCCAATCCCAACATATCGCCCTGTGGTGCTCGCATAAAGATAATTGCAATGTTTTATACCATAGGTATGGGTGATACACGGCACTACTTCTGCATTCCCTGTCATAATGAGGCCCGAGGAGATACAATAATTCTTGATGGAACTGCAGTTCCAAAGGCAAGGCTGGAGAAAAGAATATACTCCCTCCGTCCCAAAATGTTCTTTTCATTTTTAAAATTATTTTTCTTATTAAAATTCTTGTTTATTTTGAAAGTTTGGGATGGAGGGAATATCATTTATTCTTTATTTGCACTCTCTTGTGAACTTGCATAATCTAACAAATCTTTTTTCCAGTTTGTCTATGGCTGTTTTTATTAAATAGATTGCTGTCTGACAGATGGTTCATCCTCTTTATTAATTTTGAATGTTGTCTGGCCTAAATTACAGTTTCTGTTTCTGATATGTTTGATTGACAAGGAAGTTGAAACCTTTTGGTATATATGCAAGGTACGTGTAATAAATCTCCTTTGCAATAGTATTTCTTTTTATCCTAGTCTTTCTCATTCTACCGCAACATGGTGCAAATCATTGCATTTGGTTGACAGTGATTTGATTTCTGGTTTAACTGTAGCATCTTCCAACCATATATATCTAATGGTAGTGTCTGCCATCGTGGTATAAGCTCTCAGGTGGTACAAAAGATATGTAGCTGCCATTTTTTTCTTTTCGGTGGGTGGATGGTGGTGAATTGAGAAGGGGGTTGATACACCTTAATAATGTATCACATCACTTTCCAACATTATAATAAGTGCTAAAATGATTTTAATCTTTCTATTGCATTTGACCATATATTAACATTTAAAGATTCAAAGCATTCACATGTAGATAAAAACTAATGATTCCATATTGAAGAGTCACAAGATGTTTTAGGTGAATGTCAAAAAATTCTGATTTGCAGCTTACTTGTATGGTGGCAATTAGCGATGTGAGTTCCCCCTACTCACCAAAGTCCGAGTCTAGTCAATGTGATCAAGACTTTATGCTACTTGCTGGTGCTAGGTGCTTAGCATTTGTCTGGAAAAAATATTAAAGATGAAACCGGTGCTTCTCTGTGATTACATGCGAGTAGCTAAGCATCTGGGAGGAGTGTACCAAATACTACAGTCTTCAATATTTGGATAGTAGTAATTAGGAACTCTTCGTATTCATACTTTCTCTGTTAAGACTAATGTTGGTTCTCTGCTGCAGGATGGGAAGGTTGCACAACTTGAGCATGTTTTTATTCGAGGCAGTAAAGTGAGGTATGTAGTAGCTCTGATTTTTTTTTTCGTTGCTCCATTTCAACTAGAATGCACTTTTAACTCATCTGGAATACTATCAGGTTTATGGTTATCCCAGACATGCTCAAGAATGCTCCCATGTTCAAGTGTCTAGAAGCTAGAATCAAGGTATCATTTCCCTCCCTCCGTCCCACTTTACCTTCTTTTCTTCACTTAGGCTCCGTTTGTTTGGGGGAAAATGTTTTCCGAAAAACATTTTCCTCATTTTCCGGTGTTTGTTTCGCACCAGAAAATGGGGTAAACTTCATTTTTATCTTATTTTTCGGAAAACATTTTCATTTTCCGGAAAATATTTTGCCGGAAATCATTTTCCGGAAAATGTTTTACGCTAAACAAACGGAGCCTTATTCTAATGGTTTCCTAACATAAGCTCCCCAAAAGGCAGTTGTATAAGCTTTGAAATACAAGTATAAAATGAGATTAGATAGTTCTTGAGATTATTATAATTATTAATTAGGCTACATTTTTTCCCTTAAAATATTTAACAAAGTAAAATAGCTAATTTAAACCGGCGCTAGGAGAAAACAAATAGCATGACACATATATAAGAATCAACAATAAAGCATAGGAAACGTTGAGTCCCAAAAAGGATTGTGGTACAGTTGTGCATTGGCTAGGTTGTGGAATTATACAACAATGTCAGGCATATAAGTTATATAACCATCATTTCTTGGTAATAATAGCAACACTATGAATTAGTTAAATAACCAAAGAAGGTAGAGTTCCAGTATATAGTTAATTGACCCCTCTGTCCCAAAGAAAGACTCCTTCTTCCCACTTTGGTTTATCCTACCAAACGGTACCATATTTCCAAATCTACGCTTCAATTCTAAAAATCATTCATAGACTTCTCTTATTGCATCATAATGCCATAAATTGTTCTACAGTTGAGGTGTCACAATAAAACTACCAAAAGAATGACACTAAGAATGTAATGAGTTTAAGTTGTACTTGATAATGCTGGCTATTTGGTTGTAGGTACATTTATCTTGGATTGTTTGACAGCGAGATTGAGGCTGCAAGGTTCCTCAAAATCTTCAATCACTCTCCCCTCCCCCCCTGAATAATCCTTCTTACAAGATGTATGCCTGTTTCATTTAGTTGTGGTCATTAAACCTGTTTTTGTTTGGCTTGTAATCAAATTAAAGTTGTTTTTATTGTTAGTTTTGAGAATTTGATGAATGTTGAATTTGATTTTTTATGTTTTTAGTGAATGTTTAATTGAGTTGTATTTGAATCTTGGTATTTTGGTGATTGAAGAGGTTGCAGGTGGTTTTTTAAATGTAGTAATTTTTTTTTTTTAAATTCTGTGCAATTTACCGACGGAAATTCTTTTAAAAACTGATAATAGATTTACCGACGGATGAGTCAATCGGAAAGTTTGTGTTATTTACCGACGGATTATTCCGTCGGTAATATCTCCGGCAACAACGGCGATCATCGGCCGGCGGATTCCTTTACCGACGGATCATTTTCGACTGTAAAATGCGTTTATTGACGGACGGACCGTCCGTCGGTATTACCAACGGTATCCAACGGACTCTGTCCGTCGCTAAAGAAAAATTACCGACGGATTTCCAGCTTTACCGACGGATCGGTAAAGGTGCAGTTTCTAGTAGTGTGGGATTCCAGTGGATGTCCTATCCAGCTTGATAGATACAATAACTGAATTGAGACGCCAGGTGATGCTGCAGACCGATACTTCCACCATGCTAATGAACAATGTTACCAAGTTGCAACGTGAAGTATTCGCTCTTCAATCTGGGTCATCCGGGGCACGCCAGAATGTACCACCTGGAGCGTTTCAGGGTGTAAATCCCAACATGGACTCCAGCATGTTCTCCCCAATCCAACCAAGGAGGCTCAACTTTGATAAGGATACGGGGACGTTAATCGATAATGTGGGATTCATACCAATGGTTAGTGCCACCACTAATAGTGTGGTCACCAATCCTGAAGCTGGCCAGTCCACCGCAACGACATTTGCAACACCCATTCAAGGACCAACAGGGAGTGTTAACTCTCAAGTTGATTTTAATACCTTATATGCTGCTGCTAACCCTGATGCAGAAAATACAGTGAATAGGCAGTTACATGAATAGAGGGAGATGGTGATGAACGTGCCTAGAATCACCCTGTCATATCACCAAGCTTCTCCAACATGTTATAATAAGTCACGTTTTAGCCTAGCCATTGCCAATATGGTGATACCGAAGAAATTCACCGTTCCTCACATGAAGCAATACGATGGGACAACCAATCCACAGGAGCACATCGCCTTGTACCAGGAAAAGATGGACGTGATTCACATTCCCTTGCAGTTCACGGAAGCCTGCCTTTGCAGGGGCTTCGGTTCCACCTTAACTGGCGCAGCCTTGCGTTGGCTCATCAACCAGCCTCTAGGCTCTATTAGATCTTATGCTCAACTCATAAATATGTTTACTAATCAATTTTCTTGCAACAGGGTCTTTGAGAAACTAACTACTAATCTGTACAGGATAGTCCAACAACCTGATGAATCCTTGAAGGACTATTTGAGCAGGTTCAATAAAGAAGTTGTTGATATCCCCAACATGGACATGTCTACTGCAACAGAGGCCTTCAGGATGGGACTTAAGAAAGATTCCCCTTATTATGAGGAACTAGTAATGACTCCCTGTAGGAGACTGGAAGAAGTCAGGACGAGGGCTATAAAATTCATCAGGATAAAAGAAGACAAGTTGATGCAAGAGAAAGCAGCCAAGAGGACCGTCACTCCTGAACATTCGGGTGGCAAGATGGAAACATATCATTCCAAATCTAATAGGGGCAAACCCTACTCTAAACTTGACCACTCTAGTATTAATATTGTTAGTGATAATGGTGACGAGGATGAATTACACTATCCAAAAATAGATGACTACTGTTTCTCTGTTTATATTGCAGGAGTTATATACGCCATGGACAACCTGGGTGAGAAAGCAAGGTGGCCTAAGAGGTATGACAAGCCCTCTGGTTGGAAAGACAAGTCCAAATGGTGTGCCTACCACGAAGATTTTGGGCATATCACCGAGAATTGCATTGCCTTAAGGAAGGAAATCAGCCATCTCTTATCTAAGGGGTTTCTCAAGGATCTACTCGGCAAGCGGCGTTGACGAAATGACAACCAGGAGCAACAGGCTGAGAATCCACCAACTCCTCCAGTTCCAACCAAGGTGGCCAACATGATCAGTGGAGGATCAGACATATGCGGTACTTCCTACTCGGCCGCCAAGCGCCATGCTTCGGAATCAAAGGAAGACAGGTTGAACCTACCAGCAAGACCATCAGTGAAGGATAGTGCCCAAGAAATCACGTTCGATGAAGAAGACAAGGGTGACATCTTGGATCCACATCATGATGCACTCGTTGTAACTCTACAAGTAGCTAACTGCCTGGTGAAGCACAACCTGACTGATAATGGAAGCTCCGTCAACATAGTGACCATTGACAGTTTGGCAAGTATGGACATCCCGCTCGAGCACGTTACTCGAAGTTTGTCCGTTCTAGTTGGGTTCAGTAGAGAGACCAAGCATACCTACGGGGAAATCAAGTTGCCCGTTTATGTGGAAGGAGTGAACTCCATGGAGAAATTCTGTGTCATCGAATGCAAGTCATCTTACAACATCATTCTAGGAAGACCCTGGATTCACAACATGAAAGCAATTCCATTAACCTACCACTAATGTATCAAGTTGCCCACACGTTGGGGGGTCGTCAAGGTGAAGGGAGATTAGCAGACAACAAAAGAATGTTACAAGGTGTCAATGAAAGCAACAAGCATCCCCAGGCTGGTATAGCAATTAAAAAAAAGGCACGGGATGCCTTGGAAGTGGCCAAAAATGACATTAAAGAAGTTCAGCTTGACCCCTCCAGACCCGATGTCAAGGTATTATTGGGGGCTGATATCCCTTATGAGTGTGAGGGTAGTATAGTAGAGTTCTTAAGGACCATAGATAGTTGTTTCGCCTGGAAACACGAGGACATGACATGGATTAGCAAAGATATCATCATTCACAAGTTGAATGTTGATCCTAACGTCAAACCCGTCCATCAGAAGAGAAGGAAGTTCGCACATGAGTGCTATCAGATTATAAAGGAAGAAGTTGCGCGGCTATTGAAGGCCAAGATGATTAGGGAAGTTGATTACCCAAGGTGGTTGGCCAATGTGGTAGTCGTCGAAAAGAAGAACGGCAAATGGCGAGTATGTGTGGATTTCACAGACCTAAACCGAGCATGCCCGAAATACCCCTTCCCTTTGCCTCATATTGATTCTCTGGTGGATGCCACGGCTGGTCATGACATCCTGACCTTCATCGACGCTTCTTCAGGATATCAACAAATCTAAATGGAACCTTCAGACCAAGAGGACACTGCTTTTATTACTCCCGAAGGTATATACTATTATATTGCTATGCTATTCGGACTAAAAAATGTAGGTGCGACTTATCAAAGGTTGGTGAACAAGATGTTTAAAGATCAGCTTGGAAAAACCATGGAGGTCTATATCGACGACATGGTAGTGAAGTCGAAGCACATTGAAGATCATGTTGAACATCTTAGTGAAGCATTTGACATCTTGGAAGCTTTCAACATGAAGCTCAATCCATCAAAGTGCCACTTTGGAGTCAAGGCTGGAAAATTCCTCGGTTATATGGTGACCAAGAGGGGCATCGAAGCAACTCCTGAACAGATCAAAGCTATTATCAACTTGGAGTCACCTAGAACCGTTAAAGATGTACAGTGTCTTACAGGCAGGGTGGCAGCCCTTAACCGGTTCATCTCCAAATCTTCTGACAAATGCAAGTTGTTCCACGAGGTGCTTCAAAAAAACAAGTTGTTCCAGTGGACCAGTGAACACGAAGCGGCCTTCGTTCAACTTAAAGAATACCTCACAACCCCGCCGTTATTGTCCAAGCCGAAGCAAGGGGATCTGTTGCTCTTATACCTCGCGGTATCTGAAACTTCAGTCAGCGCAGTCTTGGCCAGAGAGCAAGATGGTATGCAGCATCCCGTTTACTACATAAGTAAGTCTCTACTTGACGCTGAAACCAGAAGCGTGATGAGAAAACCTGAGATGTCAGGTAGGATGGCTAAATGGTCAGTACAACTTAGTACTTATGACATACAATATGAAGCAAGGACTGCCATCAAGTCGCAAGCCGGCGTACTTTGTAGCGCATTTCACTCCTGGTTGCCATGCCCGAGGTTGAACTCGAAGTCCAACAACTTGAAGGCCTTGGCTCTCCTAGATATTGGACACTATACACGAATGGGGTTTCAAACGCTAGGGGCACAGGTTTAGGGATCGTCCTAAAATCCCCTCAAGGAGACCTCATTCCTCAAGTTGTGGCTTGTGAGTTCAGGGCAACAAACAACAAGGCTGAGTATGAGGCCTTCATTATGGGATTAACTACTGCTTTAAATTTAAATGTTAAGCATATTAATGTATTTACTGATTCCATGTTACTAGTTAACCACTTCAATGGATCGTATACAGCTAAGCAGGTTAAAATGACAAGTTATCTCCAACATGTTAAATTGTTAGTTGGGAAATTTGAAGACTTCGTCTTTTAGCAGATCCCAAGAGAAGAAAATACCGAAACAAATGCCCTAACCAACCTGGGTTCAAGTTGCAGAAGCATGTTGAACAATACTATCCCAATCATCCACGTTATGCATCCCGCTATAGACCAGCTTGAAGCATGCCAATTTAATGAACAACCCGACACCGTGATCATGCCTATCAACAATTCTACACCCTGGACGCTACCCATAATTCAGTAATTGCAGGATGGCATAATCCCAGTTGACGTGAAAAGTCCACGGTCTTTCAGAATAAAGATATCTCGGTTCATTTTGATAGATAATGCCTTGTTCAAAAAATCCTTTACAGGTATATACTTGAGATGCCTAGAACCGGAACAAGCCGAAGAAGTTATAAGGGGTTGCATGACGGTGAGTGTGGCAACCATGCTGGGGGCAAATCTCTATCTACAATGACATTAAGAACAAGGTACTATTGGATAACCATGTTACAAGATGCAGTCAAGTACGTCTAGAAATGTGACGCATGTCAGAAACACAGCAACATTCTGCATCAACCTGCTGAACCACTACATCCCATCTTGTCACCTTGGCCCTTCATGCAATGGGGGATGGACATAGTGGGCAAACTACCCAGGGCACCTAGGGGCAAAGTATACATGTTAGCTATGACATACTACTTCTCAAGTGGATCGAAGCCGAAGCCTACGCACAAATCAGGGATAGAGAAGTAATATCATCAGTAGATTCGGAGTCCCATCCGAGATTATATGTGATAATGGCTCCCAGTTTATTAGCAAAAAGACGCATGATTTCTGCATAAGATGGGGAATCAAACTAATAATGTCTACACTAGTGCATCCTCAAGCAAATGGCCAGGCCGAATCCAGTAACAAGTTGATAATGAACAAACTGAAGAAACGACTTGATCAAAAGAAGGGAAGATGGGCCGAAGAGCTACCCCTGGTACTTTGGGCTGACAGAACAATCCAAAAAGTGCAGCCGGGCAGACGCCATATTCCCTGGTGTTCAGTACTAAAGCTGTTCTCCCTGTGGAATTCTCAATCCCCACAGCTAGATGTGGTTTAGCAACCCCAGAAGATAACCAACTTATCCTCGCGGATGATTTAGACAATATTGATGAACTCAGGGATATGCCCAAAGTCAGGATGGCTGCCTACCAGTAGAGGTTAGCCAAATTGTACAACAAGAATGTTTGCATCAGAAGATTCACTACCAGAAAAAGGTATTTTAGCGACGAAATTATCAGCGACGGACTAATTCCGTCGCTAAATAGCGGCGGAATATAAGCTTTAGCGTCGGAATTATTTTGGCGTCAAATTTAGCGACGGAATTTAATTCCGCCGCTAAATTCCGCCGCTAAAACGAATATTCCTCGAATATTCGTTTAATTACCGCCACTATTTTCGCGGTTGATTTACCGACGGAATATTCCGCCGCTAAATAATTATCAGCGACGGAATTATTCCGACGGTGGAAATATATCATTTTTTATTTTTTTTATTTAACAGCGTCGGAAATATTCCGACGGTGAAATTAAAATATATATATTTTTTTTTGGAATATTACACCGACGGAATATTTCCGTCGCTGAGTAATTAATTTTTTTTAATTTATCAGCGTCGGAAATATTCCGACGGTGAAATTAAATGTTTTTTTTTTGTTTATTTTTAGAACTAAATATCAAAATAAAAAACTAAAAAACATTAAAATATCATAAATATTTATGATATTTTTGAATAAATAAATAAATGATAAATATTTTTTAAATTTTAATTTAATAAATATCATTATTTTTTTATGTAAAATATGAAAGTTATTTTAAATTACTCTCATAAAAAAAATATGAGTCAATAAATATTATTTTTAAAAAAATAAATACCACATAAATATTTATTAATTTTAATTTAATAAATATCATTCTTTATAATTATATAAAACATGAAAATTATTTTAAATTAAACTAAAAATAAATATGAGTCAATAAATACCCTATACCCTATACCCTATACACTATACCCTATACACTATACCCTATACCCTATACCCTATACCCTATACACTATATCCTATACCTTATACCCTATACACTATACACTATACCCTATACACTATACCCTATACCATATACCCTATACCCTATACACTATACACTATACACTATACACTATACACTATACACTATACCCTATACCCTATACACTATATCCTATACCCTATACCCTATACACTATACCCTATACACTATACACTATACACTATACACTATACACTATACACTATACACTATACACTATAACCTATACACTATACACTATACCCTATACCCTATACACTATACACTATACCCTATACACTATACCCTATACCCTATACCCTATACCCTATGCCCTATGCCCTATGCCCTATACCCTATACACTATGCCCTATACCCTATACCCTATACACTATACCCTATACACTATACACTATACACTATACACTATACCCTATACACTATACACTATACCCTATACACTATACCCTATACCCTATACCCTATACCCTATGCCCTATGCCCTATACCCTATACACTATGCCCTATACCCTATACCCTATACACTATACCCTATACCCTATACACTATACCCTATACCCTATACACTATACACTATACCCTATACACTATACACTATACCCTATACACTATACCCTATGCCCTATGCCCTATACCCTATACACTATGCCCTATACCCTATGCCCTATACCCTATACCCTATACCCTATACACTATACCCTATACACTATACACTATACCCTATACACTATACACTATACCCTATACACTATACACTATACACTATACGCTATACCCTATACCCTATACGCTATACCCTATACCCTATACACTATGCCCTATACACTATACACTATACCCTATACCCTATACACTATACACTATGCCCTATACACTATACACTATACACTATACCCTATACACTATACCCTATACACTATACACTATACACTAATTAATCCTAAACCCTAACCCATAACCCCTAAACCCTTATAAACCCTAACCCCTAAACCCTAACCCCTGCAATGTAAGGGTACTGGAGAAACTATCAATGACAAGAACCGCTGCCCACAATGCAAGGGCAAAAAGGTTGTACAGGAGAAGAAGGTCTTGGAAGTGGTTGTGGAGAAGGGTATGCAAAATGGACAGAAAATTACATTCCCAGGAGAAGCCGATGAAGCTCCTAACACTCTTACTGGAGACATAGTCTTTGTAATACAACAGAAAGAGCACCCAAAGTTCAAGCGAAAGGGTGATGACATGGGCAAATTATACATCCACTTCTCGGTCGACTTCCCAGATTCCTTGACTTCCGAACAATGCAAGGCCCTAGAGGGTGTGCTGCCTCCTAAGCCTTCATCGCAGATGACAGATATGGAGCTTGATGAGTGCGAGGAGACAACCCTTCATGATGTCAACATTGAAGATGAGATGCGCAGAAAATAACAGGCGACGCATGAAGCTTACGATGAAGATGATGACATGCACGGTGGTGGGGGCCAGAGAGTGCAGTGTGCTCAGCAGTAATGATGTGGGTCTTTGTTTTCTGGATATCTTAGTTATGACTTATGAGACAATAATCTCCAGAGTGTTGTCTAATAGTTGGTTAGTCCCTAGTTTTGGACTAATCTTGTTTTTGTTTTATTTTGGATAAAAAATTTAAAATTGTATGCAATTTACCAATTTGGGAATAGCTCCAAACCCTAAACCCTAAACTCTAAACCCTAAACCCTAAGCTCCAAACCCTAAACCCTAAACCCTAAACCCTAAACCCTAAGCTCCAAACCCTAAACCCTAAACCCTAAGCTCCAAACCCTAAGCTCCAAACCCTAAACCCTAAGCTCCAAACCCTAAACCCTAAACCCTAAACCCTAAAGCCTAAACCCTAAACCCTAAATCCTAAACCCTAAGCTCAAAACCCTAAACCCTAAACCCTAAACCCTAAGCTCCAAACCCTAAACCCTAAACCCTAAGCTCCAAACCCTAAACCCTAAACCCTAAACCCTAAGCTCCAAACCCTAAACCCTAAACCCTAAGCTCCAAATCCTAAACCCTAAGCTCCAAACCCTAAACCCCAAACCCTAAACCCTAAACCCTAAACCCTAAGCTCCAAACCCTAAACCCTAAGCTCCAAACCCTAAACCCTAAACCCTAAGCTCCAAACCCTAAACCCTAAACCCTAAACCCTAAGCTCTAAACCCTAAACCCTAAACCCTAAACCCTAAACCCTAAGCTCCAAACCCTAAACCCTAAACCCTAAGCTCTAAATCCTAAACCCTAAACCCTAAGCTCCAAACCCTAAACCCTAAACCCTAAACCCTAAACCCTAAACCCAAAACCCTAAACCCAAACCCTAAGCTCCAAACCCTAAACCCCAAACCCTAAACCATAAGCTCCAAACCCTAAACCCTAAACCCTAAGCTCCAAACCCTAAACCCTAAACCCTAAGCTCCAAACCCTAAACCCTAAACCCTAAGCTCCAAACCCTAAACCCTAAACCCTAAACCCTAAACCCTAAACCCTAAGCTCCAAACCCTAAACCCTAAACCCTAAGCTCCAAACCCTAAACCCTAAACCCTAAACCCTAAACCCTAAACCCAAAATCCTAAACCCTAAACCCTAAACCCTAAATGTATAGTGTATAGTGTATAGTGTAAAGGGTATAGGGTATAGGGTATATGGTATAGGGTATAGTATATAGTGTATAGGGTATATGGTATAGGGTATAGGGTATAGTATATAGTGTATATTGTATAGTGTATAGAGTATAGGGTTTAGGGATATAGGGTATAGTGTATAGGGTATAGGGTATAGTGTATAGGGTATAGGGTATAGGGTATAATGTATAGTGTATAGTGTACATATATATAGGGTATTAGGTTTAGGGTTTAGAATTTATTTATTTTTTAAAAAATAATATTTATTGACTCATATTTATTTTTTTGAGAGTAATTTAAAATAACTTTCATATTTTATATAAATAAAAATAATGATATTTATTAAATTAAAATTAATAAATATTTATTATTTATTTATTTTTTCAAAAATATAATAAAACAATTATATTTATTAATAATAGCGGCGGAAATTTCCGTCGCTGAATTTATAATCAGCGGCGGAAATTTCCGTCGGTGGACGTGCCACGTCATCGATCCAGGTGAACGTACGTATAGGTTAGCGTCGGATTTATCAGCAACGGAATATTTCGCCGCTAAATATTAATTATAGCGTCGAAATTTAATTTCCGCCGCTATAATTAATATTTAGCGGCGGAATATTCCGTCGCTGAGGGAAATTATAAATACTGATTTTATCCCTCAGAAATCAATTACGCCATTTCCCTCTCTCTCTCTCTTACCGCTTTCTCTCTCTTCCCGCTGCGACCTAGAATAGAAGAAGAAGAAGAAGCAGCAGCAGCAGCTCACGCCGCCGCCGTCCCTCCACCTCTCCGCCGTCTCCGTCCGTCTCGAGCTGTCTAGCCGTCGTCTCCGTCCGTCCGCCTCCTTCCACCGTCTTTCTCTCTCTTCTCTGTACTCAACCAAGGTATTTCGATTCCCCCTCTTAATCTCGATTTCTAGATCTTGTGTTGGATAAATTTGAATGATTTCCAGATGAGTTTGTTATAGATTTCTCAGAAATTATAATTTCTGAGATCAATTTTTATTTTTAATTTTCTGTTTGAGGAAGAAAAAAGCTTAGCCATGGCTATTATATTGATTTATCCTTTTGATTTTTGTGCCAAACCTTCTGAAAGATTCATTGTAGTACAACCTTTTTTTTTTTTTTTTTTTTTATTTCCCACTTTTTCTCGTTTTTGTGGCATTCTCGTCTCTGTGTGTGTGTGTGTGTGTGTTAATATGTCGTGTGTGTGTGTGTGTGTGTGTGTGTTAATCCTTTTTGGGTGTTTGATTTTAAGGTTTTGGTTTCTTCAAGCAGTTTGAAACTTTGAATTGTTATTTATTCTTAATTTTTGTTTGAGGTTGTTGCTCTGGGTTTGCCTTACGGGATTTGGTGGCTTCGTTTGTAGTATTTATTATCTTTTTTTTTTGCCAACTTGATTTTGATATTTAGGGTATTTCAAATATCTCGTTTGTTGAGTTGTATCCTCTCTGTATTTGTGTGTGGGTTGGTTGTGTTTTATGCACTAAAGTTGGATGGGCTTATGGCTCCCACACACACAGACAAGAAGCCCCACCCCCACACACAGATTCATAGAGCAAACACCTTTTTTTGGATGATGAGTATGAGAAATTCATCAGAAGAATGAACCCGCCACGGTATATATCTCCATCCCCGTTACGCCCCCTATCGCTCTTTATTAGAAACACCCAAATGAACCCCTAGGTGTGGTAATGAACCCCTAGTTGCAGTTCATTTGTCAAATTATTTTTAAAAAGTTCACTTGTCAGATTATTTATAAAAAAATGACTTTATTGTTTGTAAATTGTTTATATCAAGCTATAATTGCACTAATACTAAGTAGTTTTGGCCTTAATCATGGTTATGTGTTTAGGAACAAATAAGAAATAATGTTACCTTTTCCGCCGCTATAATTGATACAGTATATGCTAGTTTAGTAAATCTGTTATTGTTCTATCTTATCTATCTGTATATGTTGATTGTGGGGTCTAGAAGGTTCTCTAGATATATAAACAGGCTTTTGTTAATTAAAGTAGATTAGTTGGTAAACAAAAATGGAAACTTTAGTTAAAGCACTAATGGCGAGTCGGTCTATCTACCCATGAGAGGCATCCATGTTGTTTGATTGAAGCCCTCAAGTATACTTGCATATAAGAGAGGTGTGTGTGTCTGAAGGCCAAGACTATTAGGACAATTTATTTTTTGTTGAAAGAACTGAAATGTATGAAGTGCATCTCCAGCCGTAGAAATGATTACAAATTGGAAATTCAGTATGTGGTTTCATTATCCAAGTGTAGAAGTGGTTAAGCATATGTGGTTTCATTATCCAAGTGTAGAAGTGATTAATCCTAGTTTGTTACATATTTAGTAATATTAACGAATAGAAGAAAACATATGTTAGTAATATTAACGAATAGAAGAAAACATATGCCACTATAAAGAAAACGATAAATAACCGTACTCATAATCAAATATGTAACATGTTATATTTAGTAAACATAACATGTTACATATTTAGTAAACATAACATGTTATATTTAGTAAACATAACATGTTACATATGGAGTGGAAAATCTCAAGTTTTTTGCACAAGCATTAGGTCCAAAGATTGAAACTTTGAAAGTAGATTTAGCAATTAATCAGAAAACAAGAAAATCCCCAACTTCAGTTTGTAGAAGATACAAAAACTGGAGTTGGGGATTTTCTTGTTTTCTGATTAATTATAATAGTAAATCTACTTTTAAAGTTTCAATCTTTGGGCCAAATGCTTGTGCAAAAGACTTGATATTTTTCACTCCAGCTCATTATAATAGTAAATCTACTTTTAAAGTATCAATCTTTAGACGCACCTTAGGGTATTGTGGTTGGTGGTTAACATCTTAAAATATAAATAAGATGAGAACCTTTCTCACTCACAGCTATCAAAATCCGTCCATCTTTGATCAAACAGTCGAGAACTTGTTTGCTCTGTCTTTCTTGGTCTAAGATGAGATAGGGTTTTGATAGTTGTGGATGAGAACGACTCTCATTTTGTTTATAAATGTTAATTTAATTCATCATTGTAAAATTATATATTTTACAACAAAGAATTAAATATTAATATTTAAAAATATTCACAATAGTAATAATTTAGGTCTATCTAATTTTCAAGTCTTTTAAAGTCAAAGGGGGAGGAAGGGGGGGTGAATGTCTCAATAATGTAACATATTCAACTGCATACTACCTTAGTGGTTCTAGATCCCATTTTGGGGCGATTGATGGCATCGCGGACGGTGATGTATATCGCCTACGTTTGAGCGCCTGATATCAATCCTGGCACCCTAGACGCACCTCATATGAAACAAACTAGGATACGGTTTACGTATCCTAGTAATATTAACTAATAGAAGAAAACATATGCCACTATAAAGAAAACGATAAATAACCGTACTCATAATCAAATATGTAACATGTTATATTTAGTAAACATAACATGTTACATATTTAGTAAACATAACATGTTACATATGCAACAATTAGATAAGTATTTAAATATCTAATTTTCAAGTCTTTTAAAGTCAAAGGGGGAGGAAGGGGGTGAATGTATCAATAATGTAACATATTCAACCGCACACTACCTTAGTGGTTCTAGATCCCATTTTGGGGCGATTGACGGCATCGCGGACGGTGATGTAATATCGCCTACGTTTGAGCGCCTGATATCAATCTTGGCACCCTAGATGCACCTTAGGGTATTGTGGTATAGTGTATAACATCTTAAAATATAAATAAGATGAGAGCCTTTCACCCACAACTATCAAAATCCGTCCATCTTTGATCAAGAAAGATAGAGCAAATAAGTTCTTGTCGGTTTGAGCAAAGGATTTTACGTTTAATAAGAGTTTTCCGGTTTCTGTCCTTTTCTCTCTAAGGATCTCAAACATCACGGCCATGTTCTTGTCGATGTACATTTTAGTCTTCACTGGTGTTATACGGTCACAAGTAAAAACAAGATAACGGTATAACACCGTGAAGAGAAAACAAAACTTTCCTCCAATTTTTTAATCTCCACCTTCCATTTACTTGAGATCTGACGATTGCAATCTTCCTCGGGAGCTTGAAAGGCGGCGGTGTTGCCCTCAATCTCACGGTTGCTTCGCATGTGCAACCGTGAGATTGAGGGCAACACCGCCGCCTTTCAAGCTCATGAGGAAGATTCTCGCAATCGATCTTGGGTAAATGGAAGGTGGAGATTGAAAAAATTGGTGGAAAGTTCTGTTTTCTATTCACTGGTGTTATACTGTTACCTTGTATTTACTTGTGACCGTATAACACTAGTGAAGAGTAAAACAGGCACTGTCAAGACATGGCTGTGATGTTTGAGATTCTTGGAGAGGAGGATAGTGAAACCGGAAAACCTATATTAAAATGTAAAATCCTTTGCTCAAACTCGTCGAGAACTTGTTTGCTCGTCTTTCTTGGTCTAAGCCGAGATAGGGTTTTGATAGTTGTGGATGATAACGACTCTCATCTTGTTTATAAATGTTAATTTAATTCATCATTGTAAAATTATATATTTTACAACAAAGAATTAAATATTAATATTTAAAATTATTCACAATAGTAATAATTTAGGTCTATGCAAAAGCCGAAATTTCTTTATTTTCGATTATAAAGCAAGTAGACAAAGTGATATTTGCATTTCATATAATCATGCATTTCGGGATGGGATAGGTTTATCAAACATGCACTTAAAGGATCGAGTAGGTGGTTAGGTAGGGACACCATTATCCTTTAGTTTAGTTTGAACTAGAGCTCAAGATTTGTTGATACTAAGAAGCCAACCCCAATTCTAAACCTAATTTTAAATATTAACAATTTACAATTATTCACAATATTAATAGGTAAAAAGTCCCAGCTGACCCCAATTTAAGGCAGCATGGAGCATTACAATGGAGAAATTGTTTCCCGAGAGTATCAATTTCAACAAGACATTCTTGAACTCTCGCGCTTCCACCAAAAACAACACCGGAAACTTATTGACAGGAGGTATAGCATGCCATGCATCTGGTCTCTAAAAGATTGGAAGATTGATTGGGATGCGCTCCGAGCCGCTTCGTGCTTTTGGGATTCGGAGCGACATGTGTTCACCCTATCGTACAACGATCCGATGCCAACGATGGAGGATTTTCGAGCACCGATGGTGTGGGCCGAGTCGAGGACTCGTGGCATTTCCTCGAGACGTACGATCGATTCGGAGCAACTATCTCGAATTCTTGGGATTATCGCAGACCGGGTATCGGGCATTGTCGTTGACGATAGATTCATAGACTTGACTCATATAGCCGTATTGAGTCGGACCACCCGGGCTGTTTGATCTATCCACTTCCTTAGATATATTCATGTTGCTCATTAAATGTGCACTACTTCGCGGCTACATCGGAGTGTGTCCGGCTACGCTGTTAGAGATCATCGAGCCGAGAGGTGATCGAGGAGTTGACATCCGACATATTCAATGCGGACAGGAGCTATGGACATCATTCCACTTTGTTGCTAGCGGAGACATACCACGACATTGATAGATTAGCCGGAGGATCCGAGTACATGGGTTCAGCAGCCCCAGATTACTATCATTGTGGCCGTATGAGAGATTTCGCTTGATCTCGCCACTTTGCCCGGAGGGCGGGCGGCATTACCTTGGGTGGCTGGACGGCGCAGGATATTGAGGGATGCCGCTGCGAGAGTTGGCATAGGAGGTTGGCCTTGGCCCGATATGAGACCGCAAACACTGTACTATTGGATTCCGGCATGGGGATTGCGGACTATGAGAGATATTCGGGGACGGGTCGATTATTGTCCGACTTCGGGACTACATGTATCATCCTTTTGCATTCCATCTCTAGTGAGCGAGACAGGTACGGATACCCGCAGCAGACCATTCGGACTTTGAGAGAGCAGCTTGACAACTAATACAATGCCGATGATTATGACCGAGCCTCGGACTACACATTTCTTTGGCAGAGCATTTCTAGAGGGCTTTCTTCCGATACGACCACTACTCCGTCGGACTAGAGGTAGCACATTTCGACCACCGAGTATCCGACACGGTACGGGAGCAAAGAAGGTCCCGTACAAACCTGATGATAGAGGCTCGACGACGAGAGTGTTTTGGGGCGGACTATTCTTCCAGTAGGACATTAAGAGACATAGAGGCCAAGAGCAACCACGATGAAATCAGCGCGACATTGCGGCGAGATTATGAGAGACGGGGAGATTCGGAGAGTTTGCTTTGAGAAATGATCCCGAAGTGATAGCTCGCGAGGAGGCCTTGAGGCGGGAAAGAGCGTGCGAGAGCTACCGGGCTGATTGATCCACCGGCTCACACGATACGAGCCGGGACGAGGTCGGGTGACTTTTCAACATACCTAGACCAAAGACCTCCCGGGGACCGAGGCGGAGGAAGAGTAGAGATTCGAGTTCGGGAGCGGGAACGAGTTCCTAGACACTTTAAGAAGACTGTTAATATATTGTTAAATATGAGTTAGAAGCTTTATATTTATTTTAAGAAGATGCGTGTTGCTTTTAAGTTTGTAATTCAAATTTAGGGAATGATAATACGTTAATTACTTCTAAAGCTTGTTAATATATTATGAAATCCAATAGTTATTAACATCCCAATTTTGTTTCATCCGTCGATTAAATTGAGTGTACGTATAATATATGGATTGCAATGCGGGAGTGATGTACATTAACGATGATCGTAGTTGGATGTACAAGCGGAAGTTGTCGAATCATAGCGGTATCAATCCTGAGTTTGATAGAGGGTTTAAGGGGTTTATTGAATTTGCTCAATCAAATAAAACCACTCACATGGATAAGGATGGTAAGATTAGGTGTCCATGCGAAAAGTGTTGTAATGTCAAGTATCTAAGCTTGATCGAGACTCGAAACATCTTTTGCGTAACGGGTTTGAAGTTGGGTACAAACGGTGGACCCGTCATGGTGAGCGAGATTGCGCACAAATGTTGCGAATAATCCCCCCGGGAATATTCATGTACCTCCCGAACCCGAACCTATTATTCAGGACAATGAAGAACCACCTTTGAATATGGAAGATATGGTTAGGGATGCAGCCGGTCCTTCCTTCGATTGGTCGAGAGAACCAACGGCAAGAACCAACCCCTGCGGCCAAGAAATTTATTGATGCTATGGACTCTGCAAAGAGAAGGTCTATCCAGGTTGCGAGATCGGTGTGTTGGAGGCTGTGGTGAGCTCCTTAACATAAAGGCTGATTGCAATATTAGCCGATCTGCTTATAATCGTATCATGAAAGCAATTAAGCGGATGTTGCCGAAAGAGAATAAGATCGTTACAAACTTTTATGAGACAAAGAAGTTGGTTGGGCAGATTGGGCTATGTTATGAAAAGATTGATGCGTGTAAGAATGATGCATGCTATTCTACAAGGAAGATTCACGAGAAGACAGAGTGTTCAATTTGCGGACAAAGTAGATATAAGCCAAATCGGAGGGAGTTCAAAACACAAGAAAAACAGACCACATAAGCGGTTGCGTTACATGCCGTTGATTCCCAAGGCTGCAACGCCTCTACGCGTCTAAATCTACTGCAGAGGCAATGCGTTGGCATAAGGAAAGTTTGCGTGAAGAGGGTGTGTTGATTCATCCCGGTGATGGGGAGGCATGGAAACACTTTGATGAGACTTATCCCTGACTTTGCGTACGAAGCAAGAAATATACGGTTATGCATCTGCTCCGATGGTTTCAATCCGTTTGGTCACTGGGGCAAAATCTTACTCTTGTTGGCCGGTTATAGCCACCGTCTACAATCTTCCGCTCTGGTTGTGTATGAGTGATCCCTACATGTTCTTGTCGTTATTCATCCCCGGCCCAAAGCCACAGGAGGAACATTGACGTCTATCTCCGACCTTTGATGGACGAATTGAAGCAGCTTTGGGAGGATGGGGTCGAAACGTGGGATGCTTTCAAGTGAGAGAATTTCAGCATGAAGGCTGCGTTGATGTGGACAGTTAATGACTTCCCTGCATATGGGATGTTATCGGGTTGGAGCACCCACGGGAAGTTGGCATGTCCGTATTGTATGAGTGACACAAAGTTTTTCACGCTCACGCACTCTGGAAAACCATGTTGGTTCGATTGCTATAGACAATTTCTTCTGGAGGACCACCCATTTAGGACCCAGAAGAATGCGTTTAAAAAGAACAAGATTGACCATGATGAGGCCCCGATTCGTTTAAGTGGTGACACGGTCTATGAGAAGGTATCTAGATTGCCCGATCCTCGGTGGGGGAAAAAGTTTTCGAAGACCAAAATACAAGGGTTTGGGACTACCCATAACTGGATCAAGAGGAGTATATTTTGGGAGCTGCCATACTGGAAAACAAATCTCATTCGACATAACCTTGACGTGATGCACATTGAGAAGAATGTATTCGATAATGTTTTTAACACGTTGATGGATTTCAAGAGAACAACTAAAGACAACGAAAAGCTCGAAAAGGACCTTAAGGAAATCTGTAGCGGCCGGCCTTAGACTTGGTATACGTCAATGGTAAACCGGTTAGACCGATGGCTCAATACGTGCTTACAAAGGAAAAGAAGCTCCTCCTCTGAAATGGCTCAAGGATTTAAGGCTTCCGGATGGTTACGCGTCTAACATTGGTAACTGTGTCAATGTAGAGGAGGGGAAAGTGCGGGGTTTGAAGAGTCACGATTGCCACCTTTTCTTTGGATAGGCTACTTCCGATTGCTCTCGGGGTCTCTTGCTGACAATATGCGGGTGGCGTTAACGAGTTAAGTGAGTTTTTCCGAGCATTAACATCGACCACTGCGTGTTGATCACACGAAAAAGCTTGAGGAGAGCATCGTAGTGACTTTGTGCAAACTTGAGAAGATATTGCCTCCTTCATTCTTTTATTCTATGGAGCATTTACCGGTCCACTTGGCATACGAAGCTAGAGTCGGTGGTCAGATTCAATACGAGATGGATGTATCCATTTGAGAGGTAATTGAATTTATTCTATTTCTAAATAATTTGAGCGTTAACAATATACCTTCTTTAACATTATTTATGTTTTAATCTACGAATGACTTTTAGGTATCTAGGCCAATTGAAAAGGAAGATGAGCAATAGGGCCATGGTCGAGGCCTCAATTTCGGAGGCCGTTATCATAGATGAGATTGTTGCCTTTGTCGGAACATATTTTCCTCCGATGTTGATACGAGATTGACTAGGGTTGGCCGATTACGATGGTGGTTTTCGTCTAAGGGAAACATCTCGTATTTTCATCCCACAGTCGGTTGCTCGGAAAATGGGTTGGTACGCGTACGTTAACCGCTAAAGAGTTTGCCGCGGTCGAAACGTATGTTCTTCTTAAGCTGCGACGAGGTTGGGGAATATATCAAGTAAGTCATTGATGTTATGTTTACGCCTCGTCGATTAAATTATGCATGTTTAATTACACTCATATGAAATGCCTTGTTTAACCCTATTGCGAGAATGTTTGAAGATTTAGCTCGGGATTTATCTCCGAACTCATCGCAACTAGGACGGAAAGAGAATTTCCAAAGCGGCTAAGGAAATATGTAAATATTTCGTTTCATTCAAATTTATTCTATACACTTCTTTAAGCATTCAATCTTAAAATTGTATTAAATTGGTTACAATATTGTCTTATAGATAGCTGAACATCCGGGTGATGCCAAAGCTGCGAGGTTAAGACATTTAGCATCATCTCCGTACTTGAACGTTCATTTATACAACGGTTATTTCGTGAATGGCTATGTGTTTCATACCAAAGCTTACGGGGGCTCTAAATTGACGTGGAATAGCGGTGTGAAGCTTATAGGGAATGATTATTATGGCGTCCTGAAAGAAGTAGTCGAGGTGGAGTATTTGGGTAGAAACAGTGTTGTCTTGTTCAATTGTGATTGGCGGGATGCTGTGCGAGGTGTTAAGAAGCACGCCATATTTGACCTCGTCGATGTAAAGGACTCGTCCAGACATAATGGCGACGACGTCTTCATCTTAGCATCTCAAGCACAACAGGTATACATGACTCCCTACCCTCGTCCGCGACCCGGCGGATGGTGGGCTGTTTGGATGACCAAGGCTAGGAGCATGATTGACAACCTACCCTCGTCGACAACTACAGAGTCGTCATTAGAAACACCCTATCAAGAGGATGAAATGCCAGTGCCACCTAACGTTTCATCAGCTAATCATCCATTAGATGATGTCACTCATATTCCTCAAAATGTTGATGAACCCGAGGAGGATATCTTACCAGTGAATTTGCCAACTCCCCCACCTCGTTCAGGTCATCTCGCGCACATTGATATTGATGAATCAGAGGAAGAGGAAGAGGAAGAGGAAGAGGAAGAGGAAGAGGAAGAGGAAGAGGAATAGGAAGAGGAAGAGGAAGAGGAACCAGAGTTTGATTCATCAGAGTCCGAAGACGAAGATGAAGAACTCGAGTTTTGTAGTAATTCAGAGTCCAGTGATGATGATGGGGACGAAGATTAATATAGTAGTTTAAACTTTAAAATTGTATTGTGAATGCTTTAGATTATTAGAGCTTTAAAGTTTTATATGTATTGTGAATGCTTTAGATTATTAGAACTTTAAAGTTTCATATGTATTGTGAATGCTTTAGATTATTTTTAATATCCGTCGTTTTATATATATTGTGAATGCTTTAGATTATTAGAACTTTAAAGTTTTATATGTATTGTGAATGCTTTATATTATTAATAGTTTAAAGTTTTATATGTATTGTGAATGCTTTAGATTATTAGAACTTTAAAGTTTTAGATGTATTGTGAATATATTGTTTCCTATTGTTAAAGTTGTATATTTTAATATTTTTACTGTAATACAGATATGAGTTCTAATAGAAAGGGTAAGGGTAAGCTTAAGACTAAGCCCATCTACACATTGATTACTGGGACGCAACCGTCCCGATCCGGTACCGATGATGTCGACCCTTCACGCAGTAGTACTAGCTCCACCTCTGGGGCCGGTACTCAGACTACTGTCGATTCTGATGGGAGGATATTTGTCCGGATCTCATCGTATTATGACCAGTAAGTAACTCTTCATTAATTTGATATAAGTTGGTTCCTTTTTGTTTAATATATAATTCATTATTTAAGTTAAAACGTTATTGTCTAAATATACTTGGCAGGTTTGTAGGTGGATACCCCACCACAGGGACTAAGATCGGGCAATACTGGCGGTCTCGGAAAATGACCGAGTATTGGCCCAACTGGAAATCATTGCCACCGAGGCAGAAGGAGGATGCGTGGGAGGAGTTTAAGGTAATGTGTTAATGGTTTTTATTTAAAACTTAAATGTTAGTTTGTTATTAAAATGTTATAATTAATAATGATTATACTCTTTTAGTTTTGTAATGTTATCATTATATGTTGTAGGCTAAATATTATTGGGCGCCAGAAATCGACGAGACGACGGCTAGATATGTTTTCGATCGGCAGGCTCACAAGCTATTTACGGATTTTATTTGTAACATATTTATCTATCCTTAATTAGTTTAATTAACAATGATTATACTCTTTTAATTTTATAATGCCATCATTATATGTTTACGAGATATTCATATTTTTTATAGGTACCACAAAGAGAACTCATTATACTAATCGGCTCGCGGCGGGACAGCAGCCCTCGACACCTACTTGGATGACCGAGGAGGTGTTTGGTCAATTTTGCGAATATTGGGGGTCGGATGTGGCGAAGGCTATATCCGAACAGGCTAAGGCCAATAGAGCAGGCTCCTCGGGGTCGGCGGCGTTGCATACCGGGGGGACGATCCCGGTCGCCGAGCATCACGACCGCATGGTATGTATGTTAGTTTAAATGTAGTAGTGTATGCATGCTTTTAAATAGGTTTATGTACGTATGTTAGCTGGGAGCCATGTTGATGCTATGAAATCCATGGTTTTAGTGTAAATGTAGTGTATGCATGCTTTTAAATCAGTTTAAATGTTGCATTTATACAATTTCAAAGTAATAATCTCGCTTATTTTATTTATAGGAATGGGAGCATGGTCCGAATATCAGTTTTGTGGATGTTTACGCTAGCACCCATATTCGGACTTCTACAGCGCCCAATCAACCTCCGCAATGGGTTGACGATCGCTCTGCTAATACCTTTGTAAGTAAACTATCATTAAATGACTTGATTTTGAATATGTAAATTTATTTATGCCCCTTACATTGTTTATATGATTATAATTGTTTGTTTTATTTTGACAGGCTGCATATCAAGCCGCCGTTGTTCCAGAAGGAACGCCTCCCGGCGAGCCCGTCCCCTTCGTTCCTGATGTTTGGCACGAGGTCACCTCTGAGGGACATCCAAAGAGAGGAGCCCGAGTGTTAGGGATGGGGGATTACGGGCGGCAATGCCCGTCGACCAGCCGTCGGCGAAATGTTGGCCTGCCCACGTTTCATGATCCGAGGGTCGACACTCTGGAGGCTGCGTTGGAGGAGGAGAGACGCGAGCGGGCAAAGCTTGCGGAGACTCAAAGACAATTGGCGCTGTTGATGGCTCATATCGGCCAGGACTTCCAGGGTAATACCCGGCCGCCCCCGAGTTGATTACGGACTATTTTAGACTTGTTTGTACTATTTTTTACTCGTTTGTAAACATTTGAGACATTTCATACCCGCGGGAGCCCCTCCCCGCCCTCTCCCCCCCTCCCCCCCTCTCCCCTCTCCCCCCTCCCCGCCCTCTCCCCCGCCCTCTCCCCCCCACTCCCCCCTCCCCCCTCTCCCCCCCTCTCTCCCCCTCCCGATTTGGTACGGTGATATTTAGATTTATTTGGTACGTTGATTTTTGATTTTTAGTTTTTATAGTTTTAGTTTTATAAATTGAAATGTTATATCAGGTACAAAAAATTTTGGTTTATTGATATTTTAAATTTTTTTTTAGTTTATTTCAGAATCAGCGACGGAAATTCCGTCGCTGAAATTAATTTCAGCGAATTTAATTATTGATTATAGCGGCGGAAATTCCGTCGTAGAAATAAAAATTAATTAAAATAAATTAATTTCAGCGGCGGAATTTTCCGTCTCTGAAATTAATTTATTTTAATTAATTTTTATTTCTGCGACGGAATTTCCGCCGTTATAATCATTTAATTTTTATTTAATTTTTGATTTCAGCGGCGGAAATTTCCGTCGCTGTAATAAAATTTAAATTAAAATTAAATAATTTCAGCGACGGTAATTTCCGCCACTGAAATTAATTCATTTTAATTTAATTTTTATTACAGCGACGGAAATTTCCGCCGCTGAAATTAATTTAATTAAATTAATTTTTATTACAGCGACGGAAATTTCCGCAGCTGAAATGAAAATTTAATTAAATTAAATTAATTTAGCTGCGAAATTTTCCGTCGCTGTAACCATTAATTCACCGGCGGAAATAAATTCCGTCGGTAAAGTTAAAAAATACCGGCGGAAATTGACCCGTTGGAGCACTGCGACGGGCTGGTAGCGGCGGACCACCGATGGAATTATTCCGCCGGTAATTATTTTTAGCTACGGAAATTTAATTTTAGCGGCGGAAATTTCTGTCGCTAAATGACCTTTTTCTGGTAGTGATTTTAAGTTGGGGACATGGTCCTAAGAAATTTCTTTCAGAACACGAAGGAACCAAATGCAGGCAAATTTGCAGCCAAGTGGGAAGGTCCTTACCTAATTGATGCAGAAGCTGGAAAGGGAGCATACAGCCTATCAACCTTAGATGGCGTGAGAATTCCGAGGAATTGGAATGCTGTCCACCTCAAGTTGTACTTCATGTAAGTTATGAACCTATCAGTCTTCGTTCCAAGGATCAGGTATGATTCATTTTACTTTATTTTGTTCTTTCAATATAATTTATATATTTTAAACGTTTACTGACTTAAGCATCGGAGGGGTGTTAGCCAATCTAACACCCACCCTAACCTGTTTCTGTTTTGCAGGATGAGACGATACTAGCAACTTATGCAACTCAGGTCAACCAGACAAAAGATATGTCAAGTTGTTCAACATATCAGAAACTGGTAAATCTCTACAAAACACATTTTTAGATCACAGCTTATTGGGCCGAATTTAAGCCTATTCAATACTTGTCCTCAAGGAAAAAGGTACACTCCTTCTAAAAGGTTCAAAGGTCTTACACCTTTCTCAAGTTGTTAAGGTTATTTACACCTTTGCCTGGGCGCACGTTTTTCATGTTTTAGCTAAGGAGTAGGTGGGCCAATATGTCAAGTACATATTGATTACCTTCTTGCCCTTAGCTAAGATTATGAACCCAAGTTGAAATCATCGGTTGTGACATTAACATGTTACCAAAACGGACATCAGAATGAAAAGCTAAACGTCTTTTCCATATTATTTCTAAACATAAAGAAACATCATCAGAATGCCCAAGTGGACATATGTAACATCTCATATTCTAAGAAGGAAATATCCATTATTTGAAAGCAAAGAAAGACCCCTTCAATCAAAAGCAACACCCTTGCCTTTATCAATTCTCCCTCCTTCCTGGTTTTCACCAACCTGTTCCATCTTATCTATGTTCCTAGAATACACCTCACAAGGCCCTTCACGAACAATCCTTTTAGGCGGCGTACTCCTCTTCCAAGTTCCAAGTTGAGTGTTGACCAGCTTGATATTCTCTGATCATCTCAATCCTAGCATCAAAGACAGATTTAGCAGCTTCAGCCACTAGTTCATCACGAAGGGTTTCCATCTCTTCCTCCTTCGCTTTCACCATATCAAAAGCTACTTTGAGGCCTGCCTCGAATTCCTTTCTATCCATGAGCAAAGTGTCAGCTTTATCTTTCCACCACTTGATCTCGTTAACCATCATCTTGACCGCAGTTATCGTCTAAGTCAAAGTGTTTTGATCAAGATAAGATGCAAGTTCAAAAATAGTTGAAGAAAGTCATATTCTACCTTAGTCTCGAGCTCATCCTCATTAGGTGTAGTCTTATTTGCATCCGTTCTCCCTTGTCTTTTTCTCTTCACTCCCGATTGATTCCCGAATTCTAATCTGGATACCAGAGGCATATCTTCACCAGCCTTCCCTTTATACTTGGCAACCAAGCCTTTGCTGCAAACCTAGGCTTTGAACGAATGGCTGCAGAAACAAGAGTAAACATCTTGACACAAGTAAGAAATCCAGGTATAATATCGAAAGGAACTTACCAAATGATATCTTGTCCCTCAAAATATTTCATCAGGCAGAAGTTCTTCGATGAAGTTTCCAACACATATCAAACAACCAAACTGAGTTATCATCCCTTAAATATAGAAGACTTATCCTCTCAACATCCTTATTTACGGATTCTGTGCTGATCCACGCCTCAAATCAAGTCCTACATCCATGCTTGAAGATTCGCTAAACAGAGCAAAACATTTCGCCTTCCCCAAATTTGGCAGCAAGGCGGTTAAAAGTAGAATTTTTGAAATTCAAATTTCCATCGTTGGACACTTCAAAAATTAAGGGGCAATTGTTTGGGGTGGAAGATCCACAACAACATGATGCATCTTGACGCCTCATCCTAAGATAACAACTTGGTGAATCAACCTGAGTAGCTATACATCATGCCAAAGTTATTATGTGGCGATATTCGAGGAACCGTTTCTGAATTTCCACGAGCTTTATAGACCGAGTCAAAGGGAGTCTTCAACAGCATTTACTTGGCAATGGATATTTCTATCATCATCAACCTTTTAGCGAGATTCTAGGCGCAATATGAGGGATGACATTTACTTTGTTACTACCGTTATCTTCATTTGTATTTAAATAGAAAACACATGTATACACACATGTACACAATTAGCAATACTCTCTGTACTCACACTTTCTCTCGACTATTGATTTTCTGACTGTTGCACAATATGAGGGATGGCATTTACTTTGTTGTTACATGTTTATGAACTTATTTGTTTCATAGATTAATTAAAATTTCCTCTGTTAGATTTATCGCATTTAGATTTCGACTATTGATTTCCTGATTGTTGCGTGTTTATGAACTGATATGTTCAACAGATTATCTAATTAGATTGGTCTCTGTTTTTTTTATCTTGCCTTGGATTATCTGTGTCAGAATTATTGCATTCGGATTTCGACGATTGATTTCCTGAATGTTTTATGTTTATGAACTAATTTGTATCACTTATTTGAGAAGGAACACCCAAATCCAACAGTGCGAAGACTCAACACAATCCAAAGTATAGAACTGTAATATGCATAATTTACTATATACAGAGACATGGTTGATGCGTCAGTTTCAAGGTACCAAGCAAACCTTTTGCCACAAAAATCTATCACTCCATTGCGAGCATTGGCTGCCAAATATATTTCATACCAAATTTTAGTGCATAAACATCTCTTAATCCACATGCCTCCGAAAAAGTGAGTATAATCTTGAATTGGAAAGAGCTAACTGTAGAGTACTAATACACAATAATAAGTTCCATAATCATAATTCATAGCAAATGTAATCTACTCAAATAATATAGAGATTCTAGAGCAATTAAATGTTCAGGAACTATGAAGGCGAACGAATTGCTTCTGAAGCTTGTCACGACTAAGAGCCAACACTGACAAACAATATTCTCTAAGTTCATGAGAATCAACTGAGGAAGTTTCTGGCAAGGATGTAGAAAGAAGAAATAAAGATAAGTGAAACGGGCACCTAATATTAGAAATAGTAAAGATCACAGAGATAATGAGTGAGCAAAGATTAAAGAATGTCTCATCTGCTAAGTAGCTGGATATGGCAAAACATAGTTTGCTGATAGACATTTAACTGAAAAACATGCAATGCTACCCAAGGAAAGTTAATCACACTAGTGACGATACCATAGTTCTTACCCTGATGTTTACAAAATGCTAACAACCGGTATCACTCTTAAACTAATGCGGATCAATTAAATTTAAGCTGAAGTATCCAAAATAAAGATGTTTAAACAACAAATTTGATCAATATGACTACAAGTTATACTTTAATATGCCCAATCAAGTTTCATGAAAAGTATTCATTAACTAAATTTGATAATTTATCTAGAGTTATGATCCAACCTCCAAACTATCACAAAGATTTAACTTTTTCTTTCTTTTCTTCTTCAAGGATGGAGTAATGTTATTGTTAGTAAACTTTATATTTTTATGCGTAATTATTGTTCATGCTTATAGTTTAAAGAAACACAAATGTTGTCTCTTATATAAGTTTAGGACTTCACACTGTCCATATGTCACACCCATGCGTTTCCAAGTTTAAATTCAGTTTACTCTTATGGGTGAACCTTCAAATGTAAGATCAGATTCTGTGTAAGTTCATGGTGAATGCAATTCTTATTATTGTTACTTTCAAGATATTTTTGAACCTTCTCTTTAGTTAATCTATGTTTGGGAGCATATAGCATGACATTGATACCTTGAGATATTATTGTTTGGCTCTCATTCTCTCTTTCCTTCCTCCTTCTCTGATTGAAAATTTTGGAAGTTTAATTATTTTAACCCAACAATTTTGGAAATGAGACGATCTTTTCTGGACAATAAAAAATGGCAAATGTGAAACTTATGTAAGTGCAGTTTGAGCTACAAAAGCGCATTCATTTCGTTTTTTGGATATTTACTCATATTGTTTTCGTTTATTTAAATGAAATCACATATTATGTCGACAAGTCGATTGATTGGTATTAAATCAATTGATAAGAACGCTAGGTTTTGTAACATTAACGCTCGCATTTTACGTAAATGGGAGCAGACAAACCGGTACGGAAAAACGTCAGATGAGATGATATTAGTTGATGAAGAGGTAATAATTTTTATTAATTTACTTCCTTATCTTGTATAATTTTTATTCAGGCTTATATTTATTTAATTTGATCTTCATATTGAATCTTTAATACTATTTTTTATTTTGTTTAGGGTTCTAAAATTCAGGCTACCATCTCGAACAGCTTGCCATTTAATTTGAAGATTAAGTTTGAAATTGGGAAAGTTCTAAATATCAAAAAATTAAGGGTTTAAGAAAATATTCAATCAACTCAAAAGGAAAAAATTAATCACAAATGGAAACTAACTATGAGTTTGAGGACTAAGGTAGAAGATGTCGATACGTTTGTCCAAATTTTAGAAAATAGTTTCATGTTCACACCTTTTCAATCAATTGGGTGTTTAAATGAAGAGTTCATAGTAGGTGGGAACTATGCCTCATATATCATTTTTTTTCTTGTGATAATAAATGAATTATATTTATTTTCTTTTAATTGAATTATTATATTTACTAACATGACATTGTTATTTGCTAGATGTCATTGGTGAGGTTATTTTACCTTTACCAGATTTTAAAGTTGTGCAGAAACTGAATGTTAGAACGCTGGAAGTGCAACTTATTGATAACGAGTATGTGATACAAAAATATCATCGAATATACTTATTTATAGATACTATACTTTGAATACTGATTTCTTTAGTATGTATTATACAATTACGTTCTATTATTTTGACAGCGGAATTGAGTTGTCATATGTTTTGTGGGAATCATATGGAGATGAACTTAAAGCATTTATTGAGAATAAGGGTGAAGATATGAAACACCCTGCTATAATTATTTTACAATTTGGAATGTTATCGAGATTCCAAGGTATTTTTATCATATATTTATTTAGATTGTTATAATTACTTTCTGATTAAGGCTTAGTTACATATTAGATACGTTCAAATACTTATACAGGAAAGACACGTGTCCAGACAATGAAACATGCCTCCAAATTGCATATAAATCCATCATTTCCTGAAGTGGCAGAGTTTCGTAGCAAGTAAGTTAAGATTAAACTCAAATAATAACAATCTATGAATTTGTTATATATATTTTTTCTTTTCATGTATATTTTGCATATATCTTTTTTATTTTACAGGCATGTTATCAAATTTTCTTCCAACAGTCGTTCTTTGACTACTAACACTAATGAGAGTAGTCATATCAATGGTGGTGATATGTGGTTGAACACCAGAGAATTCAAATCAATTAGTGATTTGCTCACATGTAACGAGGTATATTATAAAGTTTCGAATTAAATCTTTTAGTCAATTATATTCATGTAAATATTCTTACCATAATTTTTCTTTTTTATTAGGTTGGTGTATATACCGTGTTGGCAACCATATTCGATGTGGATTCACATGCAAAATGGTACTATGATGGGTGTAGCAACGCGAAGTGTGCTAAAGGATTCGATAGGAACTCAAAGATGTGCTCTAAATGCAAAACATCTTATAGAAGCGTTATCAAGAGGTAATGGAGGAAGTTGATTAATTTTTATATGGATATATCTCAAAAATATATACAATGTCTCATTTTTTGCATACTGATTGGGCATTATTTCTGCTTTTTAGGTTCAAAATCAGAATTTGCGTCATTGATAAAGATCAATATGAGACTCACTTTATCCTATTTGATGGTATAGCATCTACTTTGCTCGGGATGTCGGCTGCTTCAATTCTTAAAGATGTCTTAGAGGTGGTTAATTAATTTACTTTGTTATTTTTTATCATCATATATTTTAATACTATAATAATATCTGTAAACAATATAAATTTGTGGTAATTTTCTGCAGGATCAACTGCCTGAATGTTTTGAGAATTTGTTTGAAAGGGAATTTTTATTCAGAATAGATGTTGATCAAAGAACGTTAGAAACTGCTCACGAGAAGCGAACTTTCACTATAAAACATGTGATGGAAGATATTAATATCATTGCACAGTTTTTATCTCTCATAAATATTGATGTAAGTACAACCTACAACGAATTATTTACATATATAAAATGATATACATGTTCAAGTTTGAATTGATTTAAACTCCAGGAGGTGGCTTCATAACATAATCATGGAGATGAAGATGAGACCATCTTGAACTGTAATACTGAGGTAAAATTTAAGCAGCATTACATATCTTTGCACAGTTTTTATCTCTCATAAATATTGATGTAAGTACAACCTACAACGAATTATTTACATATATAAAATGATATACATGTTCAAGTTTGAATTGATTTAAACTCCAGGAGGTGGCTTCATAACATAATCATGGAGATGAAGATGAGACCATCTTGAACTGTAATACTGAGGTAAAATTTAAGCAGCATTACATATCTAATCCTTATTACAATCTTAATTATTGTTTAAAGACAACATTTTATTTAACTATAACGTTTTACTTTTAAAATTTTGTAGGATAAGCTCCTGGAATCTATGGGGGGAAAACTCTGAAATATCCTTATTAGATTACCAGACTCTAAAGAAACGTTCGCACGTTACTATTTCCAATGATGAGGAGGAACAATTGTCTGTTACGAAAGCTATTAAACAAATCAAGCGAGAGAAACTAGATGAGTAGTAAAGAGTTACAGATTGGTAGTTTATTTTTAGACATTTAATTCTCCATTTTACATTAGTACTCTTTTCAAACTTTGCAAGTTCTTTTCCAGTTCAAATTATTGTTTGTTGGTGATTTTATTGGGTATTTTGTCATTGTGAAACGTATTAAAAGTATTGTTGGGATTATATTTTAGAATATTTGATTAGAAATAAATCTTTCGAATATTTGATCAGAAAGAGAAATTACCAAATTCTCTGCGGTGTATTATCTATGCTTTTTTTTTTCAAGCTAGACGACGATAGTCACATGAAGATCTTGCATGAACAAAAAAATATTTGATGGTAATTTCATTATGCTCCCATAATTTCTTTGAAAATAAGACTCCATCTTTGAACAAGAGAAGAATTTGGATGCCTAAAACCCCAGTCATATAAGTGGTGTATCAAAATACATGAAATAACAATCATTTGTGTTTTAGTCCTTTTAATTCATTTTCACCAATAATTCAGCTTATTCGCCGATATTTTGCATTTTGGTCCTTAAATTTCATCCATTTTCACCAATAATTCAGCTTTTTGGTCCATAAATAACAATCATTTGTGTTTTAGTCCTTTGAAAAATTAAATTCCCCAATAATTCAAATTTTTGGTCCATAAAAATCATTCATTTGTATTTTAGTCCTTTTAATTCATTTGTGTTTTAGTCCTTTAAAAATTAAATCCAATAAATCCTGGTAATTTGATTCATAATAAATCCAATAAGTTTAATTAAATAATTAATATACATTAAAATAAATCCAATAAGTTTATTTAAATGTTTTATGTCAAAATTATCGTCTCACTTTTTTATTGTTGTATATAAACCTAACATATTGTTTTCATTTATTTAAATGAAATTAATTATTAATTACACTTATATTCTTTTTAAATGAAATTTTAGTCCTTTGAAAATTAAATCCAATAGATCCTGGTAATTTGATTCATAATAAATTCAATAAGTTTAATTAATTAATAATTATACATTAAAATAAATCCAATAAATTTATTTAAATGAAATAAATCCAATAAGTTAATTAATTAATTAATAATTATACATCAAAATAACTATGCCCTAATTAGAGAGAGAGAGAGAAAGAGAGAGAGAGAGAGAGAGATTTCGGAAGAGAGAGATTTCTGAGAGGAAGAAAGGAGCCAGCCGAGCCTAAGGAGGAAGAAGAAGAATAACTCTTCTTCATTGCTTGGTAGATTCAACACCAAGGTAAGGATTCAATCATCTTTTAATATCTTCTTTAACCTAGAAAACCCTAGAAACTCATGGGATTAGATTAGGGTTTCATTATTGATATTGTGATTAATTGAGGATTAATCTAAGTGCCTTGTCTTGATCGGATTAAATTATGAAAACCTAATATTAAAGAATCTCTTATCTGCTAAGTAGCTGGATATGGAAAAACATAGTTTGCTGATAGACATTTAACTGAAAAACATGCAACGCTACCCAAGGAAAGCTAATCACACCAGTGACGATACCATAGTTCTTACCCTTATGTTTACAGAATGCTAACAACTGGTGTCACTCTTAAACTAAGGCAGATCAATCAAATTTAAGCCGAAGTATCCAAAATAAAGATGTTTAAACAACAAATTTGATCAATATGACTACAAGTTATACTTTAATATGCCCAATCAAGTGTCATGAAAAGTATTCATTAACTAAATTTGATAATTTATCTAGAGTTATGATCCAACCTCCAAACTATCACAAAGATTTAACTTTTTCTTTCTTTTCTTCTTCAAGGATGGAGTTATTGCATTTGGATTTCGACTATTGCATGCTAAGATTATGAAAGAAAAATAGGGTTTTGTGTGTGTTTTGACGATTGATTTTCTGATTGTAACATGTTTATGAACTGATTTGTTTCATAGATTAATTAAAATTTCCTCAATTAGATTTATTGCATTTGGATTTCGACTATTGATTTCCTGACTGTTGCGTGTTTATGAACTGATATGTTCCACAGATTATCTAGTTAGATTGGTCTCTGTTTGTTTATCTTGCCTTTGATTATATGTGTCAGAATTATTGCATTCGGATTTCGACGATTGATTTCATGAATGTTTTATGTTTATGAACTGATTTGTATCACTTATTTGAGAAGGAACACCCAAATCCAACAGTGCGAAGACTCAACACAATCCAAAGTATAGAACTGTAATATGCATAATTTACTATATACAGAGACGTGGTTGATGCGTCAGTTTCAAGGTACCAAGCAAACCTTTTGCCACAAAAATCTATCACTCCATTGCGAGCATTGGCTGCCAAATATATTTCATACCAAATTTTAGTGCATAAACATCTCTTAATCCACATGCCCTCGAAATAGTGAGTATAATCTTGAATTGGTAAGAGCTAACTGTAGAGTACTAATGCACAATAATAAGTTTCAGAATCATAATTAATAGCAAATGTAATCTACTCAAATAATATAGATATTCTAGCGCAATTAAATGTTCAGGAACTATGAAGGTGAACACATTGCTTCTGAAGCTTGTCATGACTAAGAGCCAACACTGACTAACAATAGTCTCTAAGTTCATGAGAATCAACTGAGGAAGTTTCTGGCAAGGATGTAGAAAGAAGAAACGAAGATAAGTGAAACGGGCACCTAATATTAGAAATAGTAAAGATCACAGAGATAATGAGTGAGAGAAGATTAAAGAATCTCTCATTTGCTAAGTAGCTGGATATGGCAAAACATAGTTTGCTGATAGACATTTAATTGAAAAACATGCAACGCTACCCAAGGAAAGCTAATCACACCAGAGATGATAACATAGTTCTTACCCTGATGTTTACAGAATGTTAACAACTGGTGTCACTCTTAAACTAAGGCAGATCAATTAAATTTAAGCCGAAGTATCCAAAATAAAGATGTTTAAACAACAAATTTGATCAATATGACTACAAGTTATACTTTAATATGCCCAATCAAGTGTCATGAAAATTATTCATTAACTAAATTTGATAATTTATCTTTAAAGCTTAATTTATAGTATCTTGGTGACTGTTACTACAAGTCACAAATTATGCTGTCAGTTATGAGAAGTCACAAAGCATGTTTTGTAAAACATATTCCCCTAAGGAATAAAACTAAGGAAATGATTATGAAATAATATAATAAATGACTATATAATAGTCACTTATCAAGGTTTTGTAGGCTGATGCAAGATGTTGCTATGTCTTTGGCATGCATCACACTTCGGGGCATAATCCATTGCATCTTGTCTCATTGTTGGCCAATAGTACCCTGTTTTGAGTGCTTTGGAGGATAAGGACTTGCCCCCGGAATGATTTTCACACTTACCAACATGTAGGTCTCTTAATACTTCATTAACTTCATTTGGTCCTAGGAACTCATGTATAGACCTGTTGCAGATTTTATGAACAAAACATTATTAATCAAAATGAATCTAGATACCTTCATCCTGAATGATCTTTGATTCTTGACATCTGGAGGAATAGTTTCATCTTGTAAGTACTTCACGATCGACTAGATCCATGTTGGGCTTGTATCTTGGCTAGAAATAGGTATATTTGATTGGCCTACAGTTGCACATTCTTCAGTTTGGTCAATGGCTGGATATTGGATGTGGATTATAGGAATATTGGTATGCGTCATAGCTTCGCATGCTGATCCAGGTTGGCCAAAGCGTCAACTTCAGCGTTTTCCTCACGAGGTACCTATTTTAAAGAAAAACTAACAAAACGTGTTGCCAGAGCTTTAACATGTTGGAGGTAGAGTGTCATTCTGGAGTTTTTGGCTGCATAAGATCCGTTAAAATGATTAACTAATAATAAGGAATCAGTAAAAACATGAATATGAGTAACACTTATGCTAAGAGCAGTAAACAATCCCATGATTAAAGCTCCATACTCCGCTTCATTGTTTGTTGCCTTAAATTCACAGGAAACAGCTTGAGGGATTATTTCGCCTTGAGGTGATTTCAGCAAAATGCCCAACCCTGCTCCTCTTGTGTTGGATGCTCCATCTGTGAACAAAGTCCAATATCTAGGGGAATTATTACCTTCAAGATTCTGTACCTCTAATTCCACCTCTGGTTGTAACGTAGCGCTAAAATTAGCCACAAAGTCTGCAAGTGCTTGCGACTTGATTTCACTTCTCGGCTCGTAAGAGATTTTATAAGTTCTTAACTTGACTGACCACTTCGCCATTCTCCCTGACATTTCAGAGGTTCTCATGACAGTCCTGATAGGGTAGTTAGTTTTTACAATAATATGATACATTTCAAAGTAATGACGTAACTTATTAGATGCAGTAATTAAAGAGAGAATGAGTTTTTCTAAATGAGAGTACCTGGTTTCCGCATCTAAAAGAGATTTACTTACATAGTATTTTTGACAAATTTCAACAATTAAATTTATCTATCAAGGATGTTTGGCCACAAATGGAATATAACTCTCAAACCAAGATGAACACGAAGATGTAACGAGGAAAACCTTTGAACAATCGTTCGTAGGGAAAAACCTCAGGAGGCTTTAGGAAAAGCCTACCTTAACAAAAAAAAAGTGTTATTGAATTTAGTAGTTCTTGAGTACAAAGTGCAGTATGAGCGTAGAGTAGAGTGTGTAACGTGAATACATGTGCGTTCTAGAGGGTTTATATATTTGAAAAGATAACGGAAGTAACAATATAAATGTAATCCCCCTCCTTTCACCTAGAATCTCGCCTTTTGTTGATGATGATCAGCCGTTATTCCTTTGGTTGATAAATAGGATTGTTATGGCGTCTTTGACTAAGTCTTGAACGGTCATGAAGGTAGATTATTTATCCATAACTCTGTTCCTGAAAATAGGAAATATACAATAGATAATTCAAGGTGTTAGTTCAATATGTAAATCAAGACGTTACCTCAAGGTGGATGCTCAAGGTGAGGAAAATGTAGAGTGTATTTTTTGGGGTGAAACAATTGCCCCCAAAATATTGAGGCTTTCCAAACTGAATACGGAAAGACTTAATGTTTTGCCAAGTGTCGCCTCGTCTTTGCTTAGGGAGTTGATGAGGTGGATGGCTCGCGTGGCTAAGGAAAACCTAGGGCAATTATGGGCTTTTCCTTAGGCGTCTATAACTGTCTCTTCATATTTATACGGTTCAAAGAAGGAAAACATATTTTCTCTTCCAAAATTCTCCGTCCAGCTAGACGTGTCCATTTTATAAACCGAACCGGTCAACCGGGAGGTTGAAAACCGGCCAAAACCGGTCAAAACCGGTCAACGGCGGTTAACCGGAACCGGCTAACCGTAACCGGTTATTGGCCGGTTCGGTTAAGGTTGAGATTTTTGAAAAACCGGTCAACCGCCGGTTAACCGCCGGTTTTTGACTTGCTCGGCCGAGTCATATGAGTTGCTCGGCCGAGCAGAACCTTCCAGTTTGTTATTAACAAACTGAAGGTTCTGCTCGGCCGAGTCATATGAGGTGCTCGGCCGAGCATAACGCCAGAACATGTTTCAACGGCTACTTTTTCAAAAACTAGCCGTTATTTTTAAAAACTAGCCGTTAATTTTGTTATTGGGCAGTCAAAAATTAAAAAAAAAAGTTTTTTTGCCTAATTTACTAACTATAAATATCACCCTCCTCCTCCCATTTTATTTCCACCTTATTTCTCTCTACTCTTTCTCTTCTACTCTCAAATATTCACATATACTCTCACTCTCACCCTCATCCAATTTTCAGTTAAATATTGTTCCATTTTCAGTTAATTTTCTAACGAAATTAGTGCTTTTCTCCATTTTCATTCATTTTTAAGCTCCGTTTTGTTTCCAAACTTCATTTTCTCTTATACAAATGGCTGCAAATCAAAGAAGAAGCAATTTAGGCAAGTCCGTTGTTGATTCTTCCTCCACCAACGATGATTTTGATCATCAAAATCCAAATATTCAACAAAATGAGGAAGAAGAACAAGTTGAAATTGAAAGTGGTAATGCTAGGAGTGGTAGGGGCAGCCGAGCTAGGGGAGGTGGTCGGGGTCGGGGTCCTCGGGGACAACGACAAGAAAGAGAGCCACAATCCGATACCTTCGCCATCCATTTCAAAGAAAAGAAAAATTACTGCCGAGGATGATTATAATTTTCGAGCATGTTGCAACTATTGTAATGCGACTTACGCATGGAAAAGAGGTGGAGGGCATGGGACGCTCAACGGGCATTTGGCGGCAAAACATCCCGAGAAACTTGGCATTTCCGCTTCGCAAACTCAATTACAATTTCAACGTAGTTCGGGTTCGGGTGCACAAGGTTCGTCTTCCCCTTCTTCCGTCCTTTTTAAATTTGACAAGTGGGTTTATAGGGATGAACTAGCCAAATTTATTTGCGTTAAAGGCCTTCCTTTTAATTTTGCGGATTGTGATTTTTATGAAAATTTTGCTCGCCTTTCTTTGAACCCCGCCGCCACGAGAGTACCACGTACGAATCTCGTACGTGATATTACTAGAGTGGTTGAAAGATATAAAAAAGATTTAATTGGTGTTTTATCAAAATTAGAAAATAAAGTTTCAATTTGTGCCGATGGTTGGAGTGATCATTGGCAAAGAAATACTTATTTGGGCGTTACTTGCCATTGGATAGATAATTAATGGAAAATCCAAAAAAGATTAATTGCTTACAAAGATTTTGAGCCACCGCATTCCGCGGAAAATATTTGTGCGAAATTGCTTGAGATTTTTCTTGAATATGGTATTTTAAATAAAATATTTACTATTTCATTTGACAACGCAAGTGCTAATACGGCTAGTTTGCCCGATTTAATTACCGTTTGTCAACCCTCACTTGGGGGTAAGTTTTTTCATATTAGATGTTTATGTCATATAATTAATTTATGTGTTAGAGATGGTTTAGATGCATTAGAAACTTATGTTAAGCCAATTAGACGAGCTCTTCAATTTATTTCATAAAAAAATTCTAATACAAAAAAGTGAATAAAGTTTTTAAGAAGTAAAAGTGTGCCGGACAAATATTTTACTTACGATGTTCCAACTAGGTGGAATTCCACCTATAAAATGTTAAGCAATGGTTTTGCTTATAAAGATCTCCTAACACAATTTTTTATGTCAGTTGGCTATCATGAACCTCTATTTACTCATCATTGGAATGCATGCATTAATTTATGTGAATTGTTAAAGATTTTTAATACCGCTACTTTGGCTTTTTCGGGAGTTTATTATCCAACTTCCGTTTTGGTGCTAGAGCATTGTATTGCAATTGTTACTATTTTTGACAATTTAAAAGATTGCCCTATTTTAAACCAATGCATTTTTAACATGAGACAAAAGTGGCTTAAATATTTTGACACTATTCCGTCTCTTTTCTTGGTTGCAAAGTTATTAGATTCCCAAGTTAAATTAGATGATTTAGAGTCCATTATAACTTATTATTATATGAAATTATATCCCGATGGTGATGGTATTTATGAACTTCCGTCAAATATTGTTAATGACACAAAAAATGATTTGATTAACCTTTTTAATGAGTATAATGTCTTATATGGAAACACTTCTCAAATGCAACAACATGAAGATGATTCCTCTACTCTCCAACCAAGTTTTACTAGTGGGGATCCATATAGTTTTATTACAAATTTGTATAGTAAAAAATATGGTCCTTCTCGAGGTTCATCTTCATCATCATCAAACCTTCCCGTGGAGTTAGAAACCTATTTCACTACAAACTTTGAATTAAATCAAGATCCAAATTCAAATGAATTTGATGTTTTACAATGGTGGTCAAGAAGGAAAGACATTTATCCTATACTTTCCATAGTTGCTAAAGAAGTATTAGCCTCTCCCGCTTCAACGGTGGCGGTTGAATCGGCATTTAGCGTTGGTGGAAATGTTTTGGATGAAAGACGTTCTCAACTAACAAGTGAAAACTTGGAACATCAACTTTTACTTGGCGATTGGGTTAGAGCGGAAAAAAGGCAACAAGACATGCCTTATGATGAGGATCTATTGGATCCAAGATATCAATACGATGTCGAGGACTCCACGGAAAGTAGTGATGAATGAATGATGTTTTAGATTAATTTTTATTTTAATTAGATTAGTTTAGACTTTAGATTAGATTTATTTTTAATTAATTGTAATAGTTAGGTTGAGGTAAAGGCTCCTAAATGTCCCCCCTTATTTATAAAAGGGTAAGGTTGGTTGTCCCCCTCTTTGTAATTTTATTTTGATTAATAAAATTTAAGGGTACCGTCCCTTTTTTCTTTTATATACTTGTTTCTTTTAAAAAAAGTTAAGTTTTCTTTCTTTCAAAATTCATAACTTTTTTTATAAACCTTTTTTCAAAAAATGTATGTAGATAACTTAAGTTTAAAATAGTCTTATTTATCCAAAAAAAAATTGAAAAAAATTAAAAGTTAACTTTTTTCAAAAAAACCGTTAACTTTCATTTCTTTAAAAATTCATAACTTTTTTTATAAACCTTTTTTTTAAAAAATGTATGTAGTAAACTTAAGTTTAAAATAGTCTTATCTATCCAAAAAAAAATTGAAAAAAAATAAAAGTTAACTTTTTTCAAAAAACCGTTAAAAAAATTAACTGAAAAATGATATGCTCGGCCGAGCAACACCAAAGACTCGGCCGAGCAACCCTCAACCCCTAAACCCTAAAAGGGTTGCTCGGCCGAGCGACACCAAAGACTCGGCCGAGCAACCCTCAAAACCCTAAACCCTAAAAGGGTTGCTCGGCCGAGCAACAACAAGGACTCGACCGAGCATATCCAAACCGTCAAACCGGAGGTTAACCGGATAACCGTGAAAACCGTAAACCGCCTAAACCGTAACCGGTATAGCCGGTTAGGCGGTTCGGTTCCGGTTGGTGATTTGGGGGTTGAAAATCGGCGGTTATAAACCGGCTAACCGGCGGTTGGCCCAACCGGCCACGTCTACGTCCAGCCGGTGCTAGGTCACCGTCCGCTTCTCCGGTTAGTTTTCTCTCTTTTCTCTTTTCGCTTCTCTGTCTCTTTCAACCGTCATAATGGGAAAAAGTAAGAAAAAGGTAATAGACATTGATGAGTCTTTGCCCGAGGGTTTTAGGTTTCTAGGATTTATCTGAGATACAGAGGGTGAACGGTGCAATTTCACCGCGTCCCATGCTGACGCTTTGAAGAGAAACAACGCCTTCCCTCCGAACACTGAGTTCTTGATCCCTACTGAAATTTACAGCGCCAATTGTGTGTCTGATGAGTGGGTAGGGTTTTACGAATACCCTTTCATTGTAGGTTTGTAATTTCCCTTCTCTTCTTCTATTTCCCGCTTTTTCGAGTGACCCAGCTGTCCTACTGTCAATTAATGGCTATAGGATGGCCCATTTTGCTTATCCTAGATAGAATCACAGTTGAGCATGGTGTGGTGGCAGGTTTAGAGGAGTTAGCGTTTGTTTCTGATATTAGGGCTTTTGGCAAAGGTAGATACAATTTTAGGGTTAGGCCGATTAGGGATCCTTTGATTCTGGGTCTTGATGCGGCTGATAGAGGATGGAAACATAGATTTTTCTATGTATGAAAAAGTATCCTGGAGGGAGGAGGAGATTTGGTGTCAATATGGAACCCTTCAGGTAGTTGTTTTCAGCTATGCGCCTAATTATTGCATCTCTGTTTACGCATGTCCTTACATGTTGACGACATGTGCTTTTCAGTTAGCAAGTTGGAAGAGTTTTTCCCACCCCTTGGTGATACATCTTCCAATGTTGATCGGATTTTGAGTTTGTCTCCAGAGGATCTTCGAAAATTTAAGGCGCCTTCTGCGAAGTTGTTAGATGAAAGAAAAGGGATTTCTACTAGTGCCAGTTTAAGCAAGATGTCATATGGTACATTTCTTTCTCTTGTTGACGTATCTTATTATGTCTGTGTTTTGTTGCTGCTCTTGACATTTATTTTGTGCAATGACTCGGTCCAAGGCCAGCTTTGGTGTAGAAGATGTCCTGTCCAATATTAGAGCGAGAGTTGGGGTTAAGAAGGAAGAAGGCAAACCTCCCCTTCCGAAGGGGGAAAGCTCCAAGAGTGCTAAGGGGGAGAGAAAGAGAAAGTTTGAAGACGTGGAGATCGTGGCAGTAGATGGGTTGAATATTGAGGATGCAAAAGTCAAGGTGGAAAGTTGTTTTGGAAAAGTAAACTCTTGATTTACTTGAATTTGATTTAACAGAGTAACATGTTTTTCTTTTCCCCGTAGGTAGTGGAGGTGGTAGATGTTTTGCTGAAAGAGTTGGAGGTGAAGGAGGACAGAAACAAAATAATCGCTCAAAAACACAAATTTGAAACTTTCAGGGCAGTGAAGGCTGAAAAGCAAGTGGAGAAGCAAAACAATGAGCTTGCCAACCTGACGGCCAGGATGCTGAAGGTAGAAGAGGAACATATCAAGGAGCTTGAGGAAGTAAAGGAAGGGTGTATGATGGGTGCAAGCAAGTCGGTTATGGAGTGTAGGATTAAAATTATGAAGGAGTTTGAAAATGGGCAGCACGTAAATTGGAAAATTGATGAAGAAGTAGCCATGCTGAATGAATTCCTAGGAGAAGCTCCCGACGTGAGTGAAGTGAACTCTAAGGTGCAGGAACCCAAGGTAGTTGATCAAGGCAAGGAAGAAGAAGGAGGCAGGAAGGAAGGAAGGTGAGGGCAATGAAGTTGAAGCAGCACCTGCATTATGAAATTAAAAATAATTTCTTTTTTAAGTTTTTGGAAAAATGGTTTCGTTTTATTCACCATGCCTCTGCTGGCATGTAAATTTGAGTTTTAAAATAGGGGGTGCCCCTAAGACATCTTTAAAATTTTTGGTTATGTAAGTGGTTCATAAGAGTCCAAACACTTATTTTGATGGTGTTGGGTTGGTCCAACATCTTGATCTTTTGGTTAAACTTTCGTTTATTGTAATGGTACTTTTGGTGTTTTTATCCCTTCAAGTATTTTTATGCTAGGTACGGAAGGCAACACGTATCAGTGTTGTAACCAGTAAGTAAAGATAACATGTAATGATGTTATAACCAAGTTGTAAAGATAATATGCAACGATGTTATAACCAAGTGGTGGATGACATGTGGAAATGTCATCTTTCGATGTCTCATAGGTAAGATGTTAATGTTACAACCCTTAGTTCACAACTTAAATTTAGAATAGCAGACATAATTCTCCTAACAAGGTAAATTACATTCCCTTTTTTAATTTAAGTGTAAAAAAGCGTGCGCCCAGGCGATTCTATAATCATGACTCTCTAGGTACGTTGTTAAATGCTCTTTAGTATAAAGAGGTCGTGTACCTTATGTTATTCAAGATAAGATTGACACTTCCAAGCTTTTAACATATTGCTTGTGATGTTCAAACAAAGTCGGGGGATCTCCATCTTGCATCACAGAAACATGTTAGGTTTGGGTGTTAGCTTGGCTAACACCCCTCTGATGCTTAAGTCAGTGGGGGGTTTTGATTGAATAAAAGGAATAATAAATATAAAAGAAATAAAAATTATTTTAGGAAGAGGTTCGTACCTTGGCGTTAAAACTGTAATAAATTTTAACTTACATGTAATAATGCTTAGGATGCATCCCCTGGTACTTTGTAGGAAAATAATTATGCCATCTTGAATGTCTTACGAGGATGACGGCTTGCCCCAGTACCGGCTTCATTCTGACTCATCTTCGATCATGGACATCTCTTGCTGCACAGACTTTAGGACATCCTAGACCTTCTTCTATACCAGCTACGCTTAGTGAGAAGTAGAACATGCTTTCATATACATTTTGTAGCATTCCTTGGTGGCCTGCTGGTCTCCCTTCACCTTGATTACACCCCAAGGCATTGGTATCTTGACGCACTGATGGTACGTAGATGGAATTGCTTTCATGTTATGGATCCAAGGCCTGCCCAAGATGACATTATAAGAAGATGGACAATCGATCACGCATATCTTTTCCATAGAGTTCATCCCTTCCACGTAGATGGGCAACTTGATTTCTTCCATTGTCTGTTTGGTTTCTCCACTGAAACCTACTAGGACGGAAGAATTCCTCACAACCTCTGATAGGGGAATCATCATTTCTTCTAAAGTGCTCTTCATGATTAAGTTGATTGAACTCCCGTTGTCGATTAGGATATGTTTCACCTTGCAGTTGGCAGTCTGTAAAGTGACGACCAGACCGTCATGATGGGGGTCCAAGACGTCCTCTTTATCATCATCATCGAAAATGATTTGCTGGCCTGTGAGGTGATCTGGATGCCTAGTTGGTAGCTCCAACTTATCTTCTTTGGAATCCTTAGCATGACGTTTTGCTTCGGAGTACGTGGTCCCACAGATGTCCGAGCCACCCGTGATAAAATTGATCACCTTGGTTGCAGGAGAAGGTGAGGACGGAGTGCCGGCTACGGATTCTTTCGCTTCAGTCCGTCCTTTTCTTTTCCAAGAAAATCCTTGAGGAGCCCTTTTAAAAGTAAGTAGCTAATTTCTTTTCTCAAGGCGATGCAGTTTTCAGTGATGTGGCCAAAATCTTCATTGTAAGCACACCACTTGGACTTGTATTTCCAAGGTAAAGGTTTGTCGGCTACTTTTGGCCACCTTGCCTTACCACCCAAGTTGTCCATGGCGTATATGAGTCCTGAAACATCAACAGAAAAGCAATAGTCACTAATCTTTGGATAAGTTGTATCATCTTCATCATCATCTTCTTCTACAACATTGATTTTAGAAGAGTCAGTTTTAGTATAGGGTTTTCCCCTATTAGATCGATGATGAGAGGAGTTTGCCTTTCTGTCAGGGTTTTCATATGTAGGTGTCATTTTTTACGCCTTGCCATGAACCATCTCGTCTTCCTCTAGCCTGATGAAATGAACAGATCTCGTCCTGACTTCTTCCAAGCTTCTAGAAGGGAACATGACTAGATCTTGGTAGAACGGCGATTCTCTCTTCAGGCCCATCCTGAAAGCTTCCGTTGCAGTTGACACGTCAATATGAGGAATGCTTATGGCTTCCTTATTGAACCTGAACACGTAATCTTTTAGGGTTTCGTCATGCTGTTGTACAATCCTGTAAAGGTCACTTGTTAATTTCTCAAACACACGATTGCAAGAGAATTAATTAAGAAACATGTTAAGTAATTGAGAGTAAGATGAAATAGAATTCATAGGCTGATTAGTCAGCCACATCAAGGCGGGACCGGATAAGGTGGACCCAAAGCCTCTGCACAAACAAACTTCCTTAATATGCGGGGGAATGCTAATGATGTCCATCTTCTCCTGGTACAGGGCTATGTGCTCCGCAGGGTCCGTTGTGCCATCGTATTATTTCATGGGAGGTACTTGGAATCTTATAGGGATCTATACCTCAGCTATGGCAAGAACAAAGCGTGAATCATGATGGCTGGTTGGAGACGCTTGGTTGAAGGGTAAGGTGACTCCTGGAACCTTCATGAGAATATCCTTGATCTGCTGCACTTCCCTTGCGAGAGTGTTATCTGCAACAGGGTTAGTGGCAACAAATGGATTGAAAGGGGTACTAAACATATTAAAACTCCCTGTTTGCCCCACAGGAGGTGGGGTTGCAAAGGTAAAACATGTTGATAGCGGAACTGGGTTGGACGTAATAGTGGTGCTTTCAGTCTGAACAGCGCTGGCCATGGATATGTTGCCTTGACCGCTCCTTGCACTTGGCCCAGCATCTGAGAAAAGAGTCCTGGGTTACAGAGGTGAGGCCTCCGCCATGCTGACTATTGGAACACCGCGCCCTGAAGCCGATAAATCACGACGTATTCCGTCGATGTGATTGAAGATCATTTGATTGGTATGTTGTTGTCCATCAATTTGGTCCTTCAATTATTGCATCATAGCCATCATGGCAGTTACAACTTCTAGCAAAATTCCAGGCAGCATCATAGATAAAGAACCTCCCAGGTTGAGCCCCTGGCTTTGAGACGTTACAGCGCCAGACCCAATGGGTGAATGAATGCTAGACGTCATGGGCAAGCTTGATGTGTTGGTTCTTGCCCCAGTCGTAATGATGGGCGTAGACATTGCTGAAGTAGGATTGCTCATCTTGATTGGAATCTAAAAAACCAAAGTTCTCATAGATGGCGCCAAATTGTTTTGGACAAATTTCAACAATTAAATTTATCTATCAAGGATGTTTGGCCACAAATGGAATATAACTCTCAAACCAAGATGAACACGAAGATGTAATGAGGAAAACCTTTGAACAATCGTTCGCAGGGAAAAACCTCGGGAGGCTTTAGGAAAAGCCTACCTTAACAAAAAAAAGTGTTATTGAATTTAGTAGTTCTTGAGTACAAAGTGCAGTATGAGCGTAGAGTAGAGTGTGTAACGTGAATACATGTACGTTCTAGAGGGTTTATATATTTGAAAAGATAACAGAAGTAACAATATAAATGTAATCCCCCTCCTTTCGCCTAGAATCTCGCCTTTTGTTGATGATGATCAGCCGTTATTCCTTTGGTTGATAAATAGGATTGTTATGGCGTCTTTGACTAAGTCTTGAACGGTCATGAAGGTAGATTATTTATCCATAACTCTGTTCCTGAAAAATAGGAAATATACAATAGATAATTCAAGGTGTTAGTTCAAGATGTAAATCAAGACGTTACCTCAAGGTGGATGCTCAAGGTGCTGAACATGTAGAGTGTATTTTCTGGGGTGAAACACATAGTATACGGGACGTTGGTCACCTTGATTCTCTTTAACCAGGACAGCACTTACGACGCTTTTTGTTACACCTAGGTACAGGTATAGGGGTTCGCCAGGTTCTGGTTTAGCTAAGAGTGGTGAAGACGTAAGATACTTCTTGAGATTTATTAAAGCCTCTTCATGTTTCTCAGTCCATTGGAATAACCTATTCTTCCGCAAGACGTCATAGAACAATTTACACTTTTTTGAAGACTTAGAAATGAACCGATTCAAGGCTGCTACCCATCCTGTCAATCTCTGTACGTCTTTGATTGTCTTGGGGGAATGTAAGTTGAGGATAGCCTTAATTTTCTTCGGGTTAGCTTCAATCCCTCTCTTGGTCACCGTGTAGCCCAGGAACTTTCCAGCTCTAACCCCAAAATTACACTTTAAAGGGTTCAACTTCATATTGAATGCCGCCAGGATGTCAAATGCTTCCGTAAGGTGTTGCACATGGTCCTCCATATTTGTGGACTTCACTACCATGTCATCGATGTATACCTCCATCGTCTTGCCAAGGTGGTCCTTGAACATCTTATTCACCAATCTTTGATAGGTTGCACCTGCATTTTTTAATCCGAATGGCATAGCAATGTAACAGTATATACCTTCGGGGGTTATGAAGGCGGTGTCTTCTTGGTCCGAGGGCTCCATTTGAATTTGCTGATAGCCTGAAGAAGCGTCCATGAAAGTCAACACGTCATGGTCAGACGTCTCAGCTACTAAAGAATCAATGTGTGGCAACGGGAATGGATCTTTGGGGAATGCTCTGTTCAAGTTGGTGAAATCCACGCATACAAGCCACTTCCCATTTTTCTTTTCTACTACTACCACGTTAGCGAGCCATCTAGGATATTTTACCTCTCTAATCATCTTAGATTTCAGCAATCTCTCCACTTCTTCTTTGATGATTTGATTCCGCTCTTGAGCAAATTTTCTTCTTTTTTGATGAACCGGTTTGATAGTAGGGTCGATATTTAGTTTGTGAGTTATGATGCTCTTGTCTATTCCCGTCATATCCTCATGTTTCCAGGCAAAACATAACCTCCTATTTTTCAGGAACTCGATTAACTCCTCCTCGATTTCCTGAGGTAAATCAGTTTCGACTAAGATTTTAGCTTCGAGTTTGGATGCGTCTACATGTATCTCTTTTACGTCATGTTTCACAGCCTCCAAAACATCCCTGACGCTTTTCTTTAATTGCTATGCTGAATGAGAAGTAGAACATGCCTTCATATTCGTCTTGTAACATTCTTTGGTGGCTTGCTGATCATCCTTTATTCTGATCACACCCCAAGGCATCGGCATCTTGACACATTGATGGTATGTTGACGTAATCGCTCTCATGTTGTGGATCCAAGGTCTTCCCAGGATGACATTGTACGCCGATGGACAATCGATTACACAAAACCTTTCCATAGAATTTTGTCCTTCGACATAAACTGGTAGCTTGATTTCACCAATTGTGTTTTGGACAAATTTCGACAAGTAAATTTGTCTTCTCAAGGAGGTTTGGGCACAAATGGAATATGATCCTCAATGCAAGATGAACACAAGGATGTAACGAGGAAACCCTTAGAGCAATCGTCCAAGAGAAAAACCTCGGGAGGCTTTTGGCAAGCCTGCCTAAACCAAACAAGTTTTATTAAGTATATGAGAGTTTTTGAGTACAAGTGCAAAGTAGGAGTAGGCAAGAACTGTGTAATGTGAACAAGAGTGCCTCCTAAGAGTAATATATAGGCGTTTATTGTAACTGAATGTAACAACTTGAATGTCGTGCTGATTTTGTGCCTAGAATCTTGCCCCTTGTTGATGGAGTCCAACCGTTATCTTCTGAGTTGAATCCATTAGGTTTGTTCTTTGACTAGGTCCGAACGGTCACATGAGTGGTTTATTTGTTAATAATTTTGTTCCTAAAAAATAAGATAAACACAACAAATAACTTCAAGGTGTTAGTCCAAGGTGTAAGTCAAGATGTTACCTCAAGATGGATGTCCAGGATGCATAACATGTTGAATGGATTTTTTAGGACGTACCAATTGCCCCCAAAATATTAAGGCTTTTCCATGCTGGAATACGAAAAGTCTTAATGTTTTGATAAAAATATCTTTGCGTGACGGTTGGAAAGGGCAGAGTCTCGATAGGAGCCATTAATCGTGATTTTTGATAAGCCTCGTTATCATCAAATCTTTTCAAATTCTTTCCATATCAGACGCCTCTTTCTATATTATGGTGAAAGTAGTCTAAAGGGTGCAATTTCCATCCGTCTTTGTCAAATCCAAAGTCACGACGCTCTTCGAAAAAGTGAGTCAGATTTATCGTAACATTGAATTGACTACTCTAACAAGTCCGTACTAACACATACCCTTATGTGCATTGACTCAATCCCGTTTTACGACGAATGATATTGTGGCCAAATACAAAGGTAAGATGAAAGCGGAAGAGACCATACCTGAGGTGGGCAATAAAGTTATCTTGAAAAGAAAAAGGGAGGATCAGGTTACCAGCGCGGAGAAGCAAACTTGGAATGAAGAGGTGCTGGAGAATCATGTAAGAGTTGATTTGGATCTCTGTGCAGTGATCCCTTCTCATAAATGTCTATTTTGGCTTGTCGATAACAGGCTGTCTCGATTGCCAAGTTAATGTCCAAAGAAATCAGGATATGGAGGGAAAAGTGTGATACCTTTGACATGAGTAGGGTTGAGTATGAGAAGGATTTGAAAGAAGCTGCGAGGATACTGAGGGAAAAGGGATTGGAAATCAGGGACAAAAATGAAGAGATTTTAAAATGGCCATCCAGGCTTGCCAGTGTCGATATTAGACATGCGAGGGAGATGGAAGCACTTCGAGATGATCTGGTAAATGAAACTGCAAAATCAGTTTTTGAAACTAGGATCCAAATGATTGAAGAATACCAGGCAGGAGAGCATGTGAACTGGGACCTGGATGATGAGAAGGCAGCTTTGCAGTGGATCAACTATGATAAGGTGAATGAGGCCTCCAGGGATCTTGAGCAGGTTGACGATGCCCACGACAGCAACACGGAATGACTTTTAGGATGTTTCACCCTCTTCCCTTGAAAAATAGTTTGATGAGGGTTTATCCTCAAAAAGAATTTTTAGTTGTAAAGACTCATAAGAGTCAAGACATTTGATCTTTTATAGATGTTGGGTTGGTTTAACATCTTAACCTAGGGAGGCGCTTTTGCCTTTTTTGTTTTTCTTGGATATTTTATTTGAAACTGTTTGGTTGGTGATAAAATCTTTGTTGTTCGTTGGTAACATGTAAATGTTGCAACCAGTTGACGGAGATAGCATGTCAATGTTATTACCAAATTGAAAAGACAACATGTAACAATGTTGTAACAAAATTGAAAGGACAACATGTAGCAATGTTGTAATCATTGACTCCCAAGTGGGAGAACGTGCGCTCAGGCGAGGTTATGATAACCAATAATCTTTTGAAAAGATGTAATATCTTTTAAACCGTAGAAGGTAAATACCTTAATCGTGCGCTAAGGCGAACTTGTGATAATTATTGAACTTAGAAAAAGAGGATAATCTCTTAAGCCTTAAAAGGTGTTTTACCTTGTCTCTTCGGGATGATGACACGTGTAGCAGTTGTCCAAGTTGACCACTCGTCTGGGTATATTGAACTATCGTGGTTTACAGTGACATCTTGCAAAACAGAAATGCGTTAAAGATGGGTGTTAGCTATGGCTAACACCCCTCCAATGCTTAAGTCAGTAAAGGTTTGATTTAAGTAAAAAAGGAAAGGAGATTGATAGAAACTAGTTTGAGGGGAAGCTCATACCTGACCGTAGAAACCGTAATAACTTTCAACTTACATGTAATAATGCTTCAGATGTATGACATTCCAGCTTCTAGGTATTCAGATGCCATCTGGGGTAGACAGCCAGTATGCACCCTTTCCTGCCTCAGCGTCAACAAGGTAGGGACCTTCCCACTTAGGGGCTAGTTTGCCCGCATGCAATTCCCGGGTATTCTGGAATACTTTCCTCAGTACCATGTCACCAACCTGGAAACGCCTTATTCTTACGTTCTTATTGTACGACCTGGCGATTCGTTGTTGGTAGGCGGCCATCCTTATATTGGACCTATCTCTGAGTTCATCCACGGTATCCAGATCCTGGGCTAGGAGGTGGCTATTGTGCTCAGGAGTTAGCAACCCATATCTTGCTGTTGGAATGGTTACTTCTATGGGGAGTACAGCTTCAGTGCCGAATACTAAAGAATACGGCGTCTATCCTGTAGCGTTCTTAGGCGTCGTCCTGTCAGCCCATAATACAAGTGGTAATTCATCGGTCCATCTTCCCCTTTTCTTATCCAAACATTTTTTCAGGTTGTTGATGATTAGCTTGTTGCTTGATTCAGCTTGTCCGTTGGCTTGAGGATGCACAGGGGTTGATGTTATCAATTTGATTCCCCACCTTGAACATAAATCCCTTGTCTTTTTGCTAATAAACTGAGAACCATTGTCGTAGATGATTCTTGAAGGAATGCCAAACCTACTCAATATGTTCTTTTTTAAGAAGGATATGACCTCCCTGTCTCTTATTTTCACATAGGCTTCGGCTTCGATCCATTTGGAGAAGTAATCCGTCATGGCCAACATGAACACTCTGCCTCCTGGAGCTTTTGGTAACTTGCCGACTATGTCCATGCCCCACTACATGAAAGGCCAAGATGAAAGTACGGGGTGAAGAGGTTCAGCGGGTTGATGCGAGATGTTGCTATGCCGTTGACACGCGTCACATTTTGAAGCGAAATCCATTGCGTCTTGTCTCATATTGGGCCAATAGTATCCCGTTCTGAGGGCTTTAGAAGATAGCATCTTTCCTCCTGAATGATTCCCACATTCTCCCGCGTGTAGGTCGTTTAGGACTTTTTCAACTTCTACAGGCTCTAAACACCTCATGTAAAGACCTGTAGCTGACTTTTGGAACAATTTATTGTTGATTAGGGTGAACCTGGACATCTTCATCTTGAAAGACCTTTGATTCTTAGTGTCCAGTGGAATGGTATCGTCTTGCAAATACCGTATGACAGGTTGAGTCCATGTTGGCACGGCATCCTGGTCTGTAGAAGATGCCTCCGTACGGCCTAGGGCTGCGCATTCGTCTGTTCGATCAATGGCTGGATATTGGACATATATAATGGGGATGTTTGTATTTATCATCGCTCCACATGTTGACTCTAAATTGGCCAGAGCGTCAGCTTCTGCATTTTCCTCGCGTGGTACCTGTTCCAAGGAAAAACTAACAAAACGCGCAGCCAACGCCTTAACATGTTGGAGATAAAGTGTCATCTTGGTACTCTTAGCTGCATAGGATCCATAAAATGATTGAATAATAGCAATGAACCAATAAACGTTAAGGTGAGTAACTTCTAAACTAAGAGCAGTAGATAAACCCAGGATCAAAGCCTCATACTCAGCTTCGTTGTTGGTTGCCTGGAATTCACAGGAAACCGCCTGGGGGATCATCTCTCCTTCTGGCAACTTTAATAAGATGACCAATCCTATGCCTTTTGAGTTGGATGCTCCATCTGTGAACAATGTCCAATACCTGGGGATATTATTACCTTCAAGGTGTTGGACTTCTAGTTCTACCTCAGATTGCAAGGTAGCACTGAAATCGGCCACAAAATCCGCAAGAGCTTGGGCCTTAATGGCACTCCTAGGTTCGTAATAAATTTCGTACATACTGAGCTTGACTGACCACTTGGCCATTCTTCCTGACATCTATGGAGTTCTCATAATAGTCCAGATAGGATAGTTAGTTTTCACAATAATAGGATGCGTTTCAAAATAATGACGTAATTTAGTAGATGCAGTTATTAAGGCGAGGATAAGTTTTTCGAGATGAGAGTACCTGGTTTCTGCATCAAGGAGGGATTTACTTACATAGTACACAGGATGCTGACTGCCTTGGTCTTCCTTTACTAGGACAACACTTACGTCATTCTCGGATACAGCTAGATATATATAGAGGGGTTCACCTGGTTCTGGCTTAGCAAGGAGAGGTGAAGACGTAAGGTACTTTTTGAGATTCAAGAAGGCTTCTTCGTGTTGTTCGGTCCACTGAAACAACTTGTTCTTCCTCAACACGTCATAGAACAACTTGCATTTCTTGGAAGATTTGGAAATGAACCGATTCAAGGCGGCCACTCGTCCTGTCAATTTTTGCACGTCTTTAACGTTTTTGGGGGACTGCAGGTTAAGAATAGCTTGGATATGCTCTGGACTGGATTCGATTCCCCTCTTTCTCACCATATACCACAAGAATTTCCCGGCTCTAACTCCAAAAATGCATTTAGACGGGTTCAACTTCATATTGAAGGCTTCTAAGATGTCAAAGGCCTCAGCCAAGTGTTTTACATGATCTTCCATATTCTTAGACTTTACCACCATGTCGTCTATGTATACTTCCATCGTTTTGCCGAGTTGGTCCTTAAACATCTTGTTTACCAGTCTTTGATAGGTTGCTCCTGCATTTTTTAACCCAAATGGCATGGCAATATAACAATATATACCTTCAGGAGTTATGAAGGCGGTATCTTCTTGGTCAGACGGTTCCATTTGGATTTGCTGATACCCCGAAGAAGCATCCATGAAGGTTAACACGTCGTGGCCGGCTGTCTCATCTACCAAAGAATCAATATGGGGCAATGGGAATGGATCCTTGGGACAGGCTCTGTTCAAGTCTGTAAAGTCTACGCATACACGCCATTTCCCATTTTTCTTTTCAACTACTACCACGTTGGCAAGCCACCTAGGATATTGCACTTCCCTGATAATATTCGACTTAAGCAGCCTCTCCACTTCTTCCTTGATGATCTGATTCCGTTCATGGGCAAAATTCCTTCTCTTCTGATGAACTGGTTTGATGGTAGGATCTATGTTCAATTTATGGGTTATGATGCTTTTATCTATCCCCGTCATATCTTCATGTTTCCAAGCAAAACACATCTTCCTACTTCTGAGGAAGTCGATCAACTCTCCTTCGATTTCGGGGGGTAGGTCGGCTCCAACTAACACATGGGCATCAGGGCTAGAGGCTTCCATGAGCACTTTTCTTACATCGTACTCAGCAGCCTCCAGGATGTCCTTGACGCCTTTCTGTAATTGCTATGCTGGATGGGGAGCAGAGCAGACTTTCATGTATGTTTTATAACATTCCTTAGCGGCTTGCTGGTCTCCTTTTACCCTGATTACCCTCCAAGGCATCGACATCTTAAGGCATTGATTATATGTAGATGGAACAACCTTCATATTGTGGATCCATGGTCTTCCCAGGATGAAATTATAAGCCGATGGGCAATCGATCACGCAGAACCTTTCCATGGAATTCAATCCCTCCACATACACTGGTAATTTGATTTTTCCAATTGTTTGTTTAGTCTCCCCACTAAACCCGACTAGGACAGAAGAATTCTTCACCACCTCGATCAGGGGAATTGACATCTCTTTTAACGTGCTCTTCATAACCAAGTTTACTGAACTTCCGTTGTCGACCAAGATACGCTTTACCTTGCAATTGGCAATTTGCAAGGTGATGACCAACCCGTCATGATGAGGATCCAAAATATTTCCCTTATCATCTTGATCGAAGATGATTTGCTGGCCTATAGAATCTTTAGGACGTCGTGCTGGTAACTCTATCTTGTCCTCCTTAGAATCTTTGGCATGACGTTTGGCTGCAGAGTACGTGGTGCCACAAATGTCCGACCCCCCGGTAATAAAGTTGATCACATTAGTAGCAGGAGGAGGCAAAGATGGGGCGTCAGCGACGGCTTCCTTTGTTTCAGCCCGTCCTTTTCTTTTTCTGAGTAGATCCTTAAGAAGGCCTTTAGAGAGTAAGTGGCTGATTTCCTTCCTCAAAGCAATGCAATTTTCAGTTGTATGGCCGAAATCTTCATGGTAAGCGCACCACTTGGATTTGTCCTTCCAAGGTGCGGTCTTGTCACCTGTCTTTGGCCATCGCGCCTTGCTCCCTAAATTGTCCATCGCATGTAGGAGCCCTGAAATGTCAACAGAAAAACAATAATAACTGATCTTAGGATAAACGGTTTCATCTTCAACATTATCATCTTCTACAACATTAATCTTAGGAGAATCAGTTTTAGAATAGGGTTTCCCCCTGTTATATCGATGATGAGAGGATTCTGCTTTTCTGTCGGGATTGTCGTAGGTTGACGCCTTCTTGGACGTCTTGCCATGGATCATTTCATCTTCTTCCAACCTAATAAAATTGACAGACCTTGTCCTGACTTCTTCCAAACTTCGAGATGGGAACATGACAAGGTCTTGATAGAAGGGTGACTCCCTTTTCAGGCCCATCCTGAAAGCTTCCGTGGCAGTCGACACGTCAATATGAGGAATGCTTACGGCCTCCTTGTTGAACCTGAACACGTAATCCTTGAGGGTCTCGTCAGGTTGTTGTACAATCCTGTAGAGGTCGCTGGTTAATTTTTATTATAGGAAAATTGGTTAAGAAACATGTTAACTAATTGGGAGTCAGATGAGATAGAATTCATAGGCTGATTAGTCAGCCACATCAAGGCGGGACCAGACAAGGTTGAGCCAATGCCTCTGCATAAGAAAACTTCTTTAAGATGTGAGGGATGCTGATGATATCCATCTTTTTCTTGGTATATAGCAATGTGTTCGGCTGGATCTGTCGTGCCATCGTATTGCTTCATGGGGGGTACTTGAAATCTCTTAGGGATCTCCATTCCAGCTATTGTAGGGACAAAGTGTGAATCATGATGGCTGGTCGGAGATGCCTGGTTGAAGGGCAAGGTGGCTTCGGGAACCTTCATGAGGATTTCCTTGAGTTGATGTACCTCTCTTGCAAGGGCAGTATCTGCAATAGGGTTAGTGGCAAGTATAGGACTGAAAGGGGTATTGAACAAATTAAAACTCCCTGCTTGCCCCATGGGGGATGGAGTCACAAAGGTGAAACATGATGACAATGACGTTGGGTTGGATGTGACGGTTGTGCCTGCGGTCTAAACGGTACTAGTCATGTACGTGTTACCTCGTTCACATTGCGAACTCATTTCGGCACCTGAAAAAAGAGTCCTAGGTTGCAAAGGAGGAATCCCAGGAGTGCTCACAACGGGGACGCTGCACCCTGAGGCCTAAAAATCACATCGCAACTGGTCGAGGTGAGTAAAGATCATCTGGTTGGTTTGCTGCTGTTCGTCAACTTGATCTTTCAGCTGTTGCATCATACTCATCATAACTGTTATGAGTTCTAACGGGATTCCAGGTAACGTCATAGATGGGGGTCCATCCAGACTGAGTCCTTGGCTTTGGGACGTGATGGTGCCAGAACCCATTGGCGGATGCGGATTGGAAGTTGCGGGCAAGCTTGACGTGATGGTCCTTGCCCCAGTCGTGATGATGGGGGTAGACATAGCTGAGGCCGAATTGCTCATCTTGAATGGAATCTGAAAAACCAAAGTTCCCACGGACGACGCCAAATTGTTTTGGACAAATTTCGACAAGTAAATTTGTCTTCTCAAGGAGGTTTGGGCACAAATGGAATATGATCCTTAATGCAAGATGAACACAATGATGTAATGAGGAAACCCTTATAGAAATCGTCCAAGAGAAAAACCTCGGGAGGCTTTTGGCAAGCCTGCCTAAACCAAGCACGTTTTATTAAGTATATGAGAGTTTTTTAGTACAAGTGAAAAGTAGGAGTAAGCAAGAACTGTGTAACGTAAACAAAAGTGCGTCCTAAGAGTAATATATAGGCGTTTATTGTAACTGAATGTAACAACTTGAATGCCGTGCTGATTTTGTGCCTAGAATCTCGCCCCTTGTTGATGGAGTCCAACCGTTATCTTCTGAGTTGAATCCGTTAAGTTTGTTCTTTGACTAGGTCCGAACGGTCACATGAGTGGTTTATTTGTTAATAATTTTGCTCCTGAAAAATAGGATAAACACAACAAATAACTTAAAGGTGTTAGTCCAAGGTGTAAGTCAAGATGTTACCTCAAGATGGATGTCCAGGATGCATAACATGTTGAATGGATTTTTTAGGACGTAACAAATTGTCTGCTTAGTTTCCCCACTGTATCCTACTAAAACGGACGAATTTTTTACGACTTCCGTTAAGGGGATTGACATTTCTTCTAAGGTGCCTTTCATGATTAGGTTAACCGAGCTCCCATTTTCAATCATAATATGCTTCACTTTGTAGTTGGCAATCTGCAAGGTAATAACCAATCTGTCATGATGAGGGTCCTGGATGTTTTCCTTATCATCTTGATCAAAAACAATCTGCTGGCATGGGGACTCGTCTGGACATCGTATTGGCAGTTCTGACTTATCCTCCTTGGATTCTTTAGCATGACATTTTGCAGCGGAATATGTAGTTCCACAGATGTCTAAACCGCCTGTGATGAAGTTGATCACCTTGGTCACAGGAGGAGGTGAAGGTGGAGTCTCGGCTAGGGCTTCTTTCGTCTCGGGACGTCCCTTCCTTTTTCCAAGCAAGTCTTTAAGGAACCCTATTGAGAGTAGGTGACTAATCTCTTTCCTCAAAGCGATGCAATTATCAGTAGTGTGGCCAAAATCTTTATGATAGGCACACCACTTAGACTTGTCCTTCCAGGGAGAGGGTTTGTCAGTTGCTTTCGGCCATCTCGCCTTGCTACCCAAGTTGTCCATTGCATATAGAAGTCCTGAAACGTCAACAAAAAAGCAATAGTCACTAATCTTTGGGTAAGTTGCATCATCTTCATCGTTATCCTCATCTACAATATTAATTTTAGAAGAGTCAGTTTTAGAGTAGGGTTTCCCCCTATTAGATCAATGATGAGAGGAATCCACCTTTCTGTCAGGACTTTCGTAAAATATGGTAAAGGTGATATATATGATTTAAAATACTTTTTAACAAATATCTATACACGTAAATTTAAGTTTAAAAAATTAACCTTTGTAATACGCATGGAGTTAACTTATAGCATAAAGTATTTTAATCTTGTGAATTTTAAGCGTAAATATTCCAAACATACTAGGTTATATGGTAAATGTGATGTATATGATTTTAAATACTTTTATAATACTTTTTAACAAATATCTATACAAGTAAAATTACGTCTCAAACATATTAACCTTTGTAATATGCATGGAGTTAACTTATAGCATAAAGTATTTTAATCTTATGAATTTTAAGCGTAAATATTCCAAACATACTAGGTTATATGGTAAAGGTGATGTATATGATTTAAAATACTTTTATAATTTTTAATTACCCCATTTACGAAAAGGGCCGAGTCACCTCGTTGGAAGACACCAAATTTATGAAAAACGGAGTCACCATGCCATTTTAATTTATCCTCAAAAACATTGAAAAAAGGAAAAAGTAAAGGGTTCTGAGGTTAAGTTACTCCTTGGGAAGAACGTTTGGCGTTCACCCAAGGAGCCTTGCAAAATCAAGTCTTCCAAGGTCCAAAATTTGTGCTTGTGTGTGTGCGTGTGTGATTCAAGAAAAGAGAAAGGATATGCCAAGTCTTTATCTGAACATAAGAACCATTTTAAGAAGGTTTTAGTTCGAGATGCCTTGGGCTTTGATGTTATTAGGGATTTGATTCCCTACTCATTTTGAACTTATGATCATCATTATGGGACCTATCTATCCTCCCATTAGATTAATCAACCAATCTAGGCGTAAGAGCCTTGGTATATTTTAATCCAACTTTCCTTGGGGATGTTAGTCAAATGTGATCAAAGAACTCATTTTTTAAGTCCAAGAATGAGACATTAGAAAGAGAATGAATCTTTGGCCATCAATTCTACATCTTGAGACAATGGTGATTCATAGGAACATTTTGGTGTGTTTGTCTCAAGTGATCATAGGAGATCTTAGGACCAAGAATCATTGATTTCTAAAAGGGAGAAAGATTATGGCATTTTGTAATGAGATTGATGTAAAGATGGAGTCTTTACTCCAATCCTCACTATGGAATACTCAAGAACCATGGACTAGGGAAATGGGATGTAAAGATTGGATCTTTATATTCATCCTATGTCTTTGATGCCTTAGTAGGCTTTTTAGACAATCCTCGGAGAAAGATTCCAACTTTGGGGACATGGGGAGAAATAGTATTAATGTAAAGACTTGATATTTAATATGAACATAAAAAGAAGATCATTAATCTAAGAGAGAAAATACATAAAGGTTGGATCTTTGTGACTTTTCCTATGTCCTAAATACCTCATTAGGTGGAAAATCATAGGAAAAACTAGATCAAGGGAAGGGGAGAACATTTAGTAAATAAAGATTGCATTTTTAAACATAAATGTAAAAGGGGTTCACATCCTCATTTGGTAGATCATCCCTAGAACAAGCCACTTATGGAATCTTGTTCATCCAAGGGAGAGGATCTCCATGAGTCATTTGTGTAGGGGAGTGGGAAGTATTGATCTACATTGCTAAAGATTGAAACTTTATGATATAATAGGGAGTAATAAACAAGTAACAATGGAATGAGTGAATAGAAGAGTGTATTAGAAGTGAGGGAAGGAGAGATTACCAATATTGGTGTTTCTCTATCTTCCAAGGGAGGCTTTTCTTAGGCAATATCTATTAGGAATATATTAGGATAGGATTAGTGTATGAGAGAGAGTGGTTTAGTGTGTTTAGGAGACTGTAATTCGAGTTTAGATTTCTGCAGAGTAACTTTGTTGTGTAAATTGTCTATGAATGAGTAGAGGAGACCTCTATTTATAGGCTTCTGTTGTACTTCTAATGAAGCCACGGCATGACCATGCGCCAAAAGAAGCCGCCCGATGTCTTCTTCTGTCGACTCAGCTTGTTTCTGGAAACATGCAAGGTGGCAGATTGGAAGCTTCTTTCCAGCGAGGTCCTATCCAGAATTTTTATTCCTGATAGGTCCTTCCTTGCTCGAAAAGTCTTGAAAAGTTCCCGAATTGCCCCTAAACTTTATGAAAGTTTGGGAAACTACTAGGAAACTTAGATTGGAAGGCATGAGCTAGATTTGGGTACTTACAGAAGCCCCTCGACAACGGTACTTGCGAAGCAAGTGGGGTTGTCGATAAAAGTGAGAATCCAATCTGGTGAACTGCCGAGATGGATTGGGATTGGGTGACCAAGGTGGTCGAATGGCTGAACCTTTTCAAAGGCTACCTACGTATCCCTGAGGAGGAATCAATCTGAATCATAGTTTTGGATCCGCTGGGAAAAGGATGACATGTGTGATGGATTGACTGAACCTAAAGTAGGCTACCTATGTATCCCGGGGGAATCAAGCCATGATCGTAGTTCAAAAACCTATGGGGAATGGTGAAGAGAAACAGGTCCCTTGCTTTGAAGAAGAATAAAGGTGACCTAAGAGGTCGAAGTTTCACACACCACTGAGGAGATGGTAAAGGAAGGGGGTGACCAATGTGGTCGGATGGCTGAACCTTTGAAAGGCTACCCACGTAACCTCGGGAGGAATCAAGCCACGATCGTAGTTCAGAAAAACCGCTAGACAGTTAAGTAACAGATCTAGGATTCTCTGAGTTTTTACGGTTAATGGAGGAGTCACCTAATTTGTTTGAACATTTTGAGGGATCACCTAATTGATTTGACAATTAATGGAGGTTGTCACCTGATTTGTTTGAACATTTTGAGGGATCACCTAAGAAACTAAAGCTTACAGCGCTATCTCTTTTGGACGGAGATAGAGGGAGCTAAAGTTGGAATTTGACGTTATTTCTTTCTGACAGAAATAACGGAGACTAAAACTTACGGCATTATCTTCTTTGACGGAGATAAAGGGAGCTAAAGTTGGAAACTAAAGCTTACGGCGCTATCTCTTTTTGACAGAGATAGAGGGATCTAAAGCTGAAAACTAAAGCTTACGGCGCTATCTCTTTTTGACATAGATAGAGGGAGCTAAAGTTGGAATGACGTTATTTCTTTTTGACGGAAATAACGGAGATTCTTGAGATAAAACGTTATTCCATTTGAAGATAACGGAAATTCTTAGGAGACAACATTACTCCGTTAGGAGATAACGAAAATCATTTGTTCAATTGGAAAGTCCAGGGGCAAAAGTGTAAATTCAGCCTGAGGCGAATAAGGCCGCTCGGCTTGTGATGGAGAAAAAGAGTCCGTCCGGCATGTTCTTCCATCGCACCAGTTTATTTAAAAAAGAAGGAAAAAATGGGTAGTGGCCATTGTTGGCCATTGTTTGTCGAGGAGAGAAGAGAGAAAAGAGAGAAAATGCCAAGGTCTTCAAAGTCTCGAGTTTCTATTACTTCAATGGATCAATTGAATGGAATTTGTGAGGACCGACCGAAAATATGATTTTGCGGTGCCTCCATCTCAATTGTATCCCGATAAAAGGGATCACAAGTCAATGAAACCTCATTCTATAGGGGTAAGCACTTTCGATTTGCTCAATTTCGTCGATTTTGGTTGATTTTTGGTTGATTAGGGGTAGATCCAAATTTTGGGAATTTTTTTTTTGGATTTTTTTTGTGGTTTTGCTGATGATTCCATGGATTCGATGATTGACATACGAAGCTAGATATATGGGTAATCATGCATGTGCAATTTATTTGAAGAGACATGAGTATGACTCATTTTTTGAAAATATAGTAGGCAAAATATTGCCAAAAATGGGACGGATTTCTTGCATGTGATAAAACTAGATTAATTTCTAATCATGGATGCGAGAATGAGATTTTGGACGATGAAAATGATTCATGCATGCATGTTTGAAAGATTAAATTGGTATGAAAAGAATTTGTGAAAACTGAGATGTTTTTTGCTTATTTTTGCTTGGGAGAGCATGTGCTCGGTGTGACGTGTTTCATATGATGAAAAATGTGTGTTCTATGCAAATGATGCTAGAAAAGATCTTTTATGAATGCTTTACTTTGAAATGTGTGCAATATTTTGTGAATATATGCATATTTTTGAGATAAGTTAAAGGACTAACATACCCTTGCTGTGCTTACCTGCAGGAGAGCAAATCACGAGGGCCCCATGAGATTGCAGTGAAGTTGTAGGCGAGGATGCCTGACATTGAGAAGGATGGTCACAACCCGAGACGGCTAGTTGAGGCTACGGGTCTTCATGCCTTTGTTGAGGCTATCGGCAGGGGTGTTCATGTGACGAAAGCTCTTTCTGAGTTTGGTGGGATACTACCCACAACTTTCACTTGGGTTAGGGAGAGGCTACTATGATGCCTGCCGATTTCACGGCTATCACAGGTTTGTAGTTTACTAATCGGCCTGTTACCTGGAGAGACCACATTTCTGACGCTGAGTTCAGGGATTATGTGGGATTTGACATTCGTTCGAAGGGGCTAGGGATGGATACCCGCCTTGTTGAGATTGAGATCCTCAAATGCATTGAGGGATTTGCTGCCAACTCCATGACTGCTCACCAGCTAGCAAGGACTTTTCAGTGGCTGACTCTATCTATCACCATCTTCGCCAACTCTGGGATAGTGGCGATGACCTATTTGCTGGGTTCTTTGGATGATCTGGCTGCTGTTGGGGAGATCTCTTGGGGTGAGGCTGGATTGGCAGAGCTTTATTTTTCTTTGGATCTGTACAGTCAGAACAAGGCTACTTCTGTGGACTGTTTCTCTTTTGCTTTGGAGGTATCCTCACTCTTCTTTATGTTCTTTTTTTTTTCTGTATCTTCAAAATTTGTGAGAGAAGTAACCTTTATGTTATGACATGCAGGTTTGGTTTTGTGAGGTGATCGGGTTCATCTGTGGAACCAGCATAGTAATCCCACCATCTTCCTGGCTATGGTACGCTGGAGGGGTGAGGCTCAGGACAAGTTCAATACGAAGACCCGGATTACCTTTGACTACAAGATGGTGAGGCCCGCCATCAATGAGGATGGTTGTCAGAGGGTGACTTTCTACCCTTAGGGTCGACATCTTGTGGCTCAGATGGGCGATGCCGTGGCTATGACGAGGTAGAGGAGGTGGCTGACAGGCTTGACCTATGATGTTATATATTTGGGTGATCGGTTTTCCAGGCAGCATGGTCATGTCCCTCCTTTGGGTGCCATTACTCCTCATGATCCCCCTCCTTTTATGCTGTAGCCTAAGGATTAGCCAGAGGACTAGAGGGATAGGTACAGGGCTGGGTTGGCAGTGGAGGATTATTTTGACCACGCTACTCCGTATGCCACCTTTGTGGAGGTGCGCTTGAGGACGCCACATAGGTTAGTGAAGATAGCTGCCGCTCAGGGATATGGAGAGGCACAACCAACTGATCCACCTGTTCCCTCGGCTCATCTGTCTTATGTGGTAAGTGGGGTGCAGAGGAGGCTTATGGTGCCCATTCCTCACACGAGAGATGCTAAGTTTACTTTGCCGGTTGATAGCACTGTAAGTTAACCCTGGATTCCCTTTTTCGGCTTTTTCCTTTTCTGTCCTTGTTATTTCTGCAATTCTGAATCCTTTGCTTTCTCGCAGGTCCCTGCTCGTACCTATGACACTTTGGTGCGGCAGAACAGGGGATGGAAGCAATTGGCTCGATCTCTCTTGAGGAAGCTGGCTTGTGCTTCGAGGGATGCGGGGAATGCGCAGGAGCCTGAGCGCAAGAGAAGGTATGTTGGGGGTGGAGCTTCTTCGTCATCAGCCTCAGAATACCCATCGTCTTCGACCAGCGGCGTGCCTCATGGTCGTGGGCCTAATACCGACATCCTGGAGCAGTTGGCAGAGTACGAGCACGTGTCAGTTGATTTGTCTGACGTGAGTGATGATGAGGACATGATGTGAATTCTACGAGTTGAGCAGCGACGAGGAGTTGGCGGCTTAGGGTCCTTCTTTCAGTACTTAGAGAGAGAGAGAGAGGAATAAAAACAATTGATGCAAGTAGGACAAACAATTTGTAATTATTTATTTTTATTTGGGGGGCCAATTGTGGCAAAGACAAGTAATGATTTCTCTTCTCTCTTTTTTTTTCTTTTCTTTTTTTTTTTTTTATTGTTATAGCTATTTTTGTATGTTACTTGAGCCTCGGGGTGATTTTTTTGCATGGAAATGGGGCGTAAATTGGGCCAAAATGTGTATGATGGTATTTGAAATGTGTTTGGGAATGATTTTTATGCAGGTTTTGAGAAAGTGGGATGAAAATTTCCACTTGAGCAGCAGCTTTGGGCTGCTGCATATTTTTTTTTCTGCAGCAGCAAATGAGGCCGCCCGGCTTGGTACAGAGAAAAAAAGGCCGCACGGCTGGGTCTTCTGTCTGAACTGATTTTCTGCAAATAAAGCCAAGGAAGGTCCTAGAAACTTTATATCCGAATTTGGCCTGTCCCAAATCATTCCAAAATAGATTTTTAGCCAAAAATAGATGAATCCAATCATTGCCATAGAGAAACCGGTTTGATTGCAAAAAGAGAGGAGAGATCGTTTTATTTCCAATCTTCAATCTTGGATGAGGTATTATTTCCAATCTCACAAGGGGATTTTTGATAACACATTCAAAATCAAAATTTTATGGCATTTGAAGGATCTCCCGCCAGATTGAGACCTTTTGAGAGCGGCAGCAAGGTTTTGGGATGTCCGGAGACATGTTTATTCCTTTTCTTACAATGAGATCGTCCTCACCTTCGAGGATTTCAGAGCTATGATTGGGGATCCGAAAATCGAGGCTATTTCGATTCCATTGGCCGGGGACTTACCAGTGATCCCAAAGTTGGCATCTTTTCTACAAATTTCCCCGGAGGAAGCTGAAGGGATGATGATAGCTCCGATAGGATCGACATTTTTGATATTCCGGGCAGATTCATGTCTCCGGGTACTGTTGGGACCACGGTATCTATGGATGCCTTCATTCTATGTGTATTCTCTTTCCTTTTTCCTGCCATGTCCTTTGGAGTGTGCCATAGCGGCATTTTGGACATGGTCCGAGAATGCAGGGCCGGGAGAGATATTGTTCCTTTGATTTTGGGAGAGACACTGCATGGCATTGATAGGATGGCCAGGGGGACCTTTTCATGAAGTCTGGGAGCCCAGCTGTACTGAGTTTGTGGTTGCAGGAGCGGCTCGGGGCTTTACCTAGGGCTTTGCCTACTCATTGTCCTTGGGTGATTTCTCGGAGAGGTGCACCGAGACATCAAGATCAGGATTGCTGGGAGCTGATGATGGCTCAGCTGTCCACTTTGGATGTTTGTTGGTGGGTGCCTCACTGGAGGTTGCAGACTCGAAGGACATTTCAGGAGTCCTACATAGTAAGGGTTCCAGGTCTATCTTGGTCGTCCTTCTACATTCCCCGCTTAGTATCGAGACAGTTTGGGGCCTTACAGGAGCCATTGGATGACTGGGAGGACATTCGCACCATGGAGGTGGCACCCTTAGATATGAGAGATCCTGATAGCTTCTCCTTTTTCTCGAGAGCATGGACATATGCTACTTTTCCATCCAATGCCATTCTCAAGAACAGGAAGAGTACCATTTTGACCACAGCTTACCTGGATTGGTACGAGAGGGAGATGGGGGCGACTCAAATTGTCTTGGGAGAGAGGAGCCATGCCTTATTGGGTGCTGATAGTGATTCTAGCTGGACTTTGAGGGAAGTCGAGGCAAAGGCTAGTCGCCATAACCAGTCGGGTGATTTCATCAAGGATATGGAAGTCAGATATGAAAGGCTATCGAAAATTCCTCACGTCACCAAGACTCAGCGGGAAGAGATAAAGACTTGTGCCAGGGTACAAAAGGCACTTATTGACACAGGTTTGATCGAGGCTCCAGTGAGGGCACCCGAGATAGAGATGAGGGAGACAGTCATCATTGAGAAGAAGAGGAAGAACACTCGAAGAGGTCGAGGTCGTGGAAAGAAGAATAGGGACGATGCCACTACTGATGATTGATAGATTTGTTCTGAGCATCCACTTATTACTTTTTTTTTGCAGACACATTAGCTATTTAGGTATTTTATTGTATATTTTTTATTTCATAGCAGGTTAGGAGAGTTAAGAGTAGACCATGCGTGAACTCATCAAGAAGTTTTTAATTTGTAAAAATAAGAGATATTATCTTAGAATTTTTCAAGACACATTTCATGGAAATCTTGATGTTTTATTTATTGTTTAGACCGAACCATTTCTGGCTGTCTACGTTCCCCTTTTACAAGAAAGACTAAGGGGATCAGGTCTCCGTAGTTCAATTCTTGTGAACTTTTTGTTTGTTTTTTTTTTTTTGGTGCAACCCTGTTTTCTGCCTAGACCGCCCTTTTCAGGGTTTTCAACCTAGCTGGGTATTACTCTTTTTTGCACTTTTTTTTTATTGGTGCAACCCTGTTTTCTGCCTAGACCGCCTTTTTCAGGGTTTTCAGCCTAGCTGGGTATTATTCTTTTCGCATTATTATTATTTTTTTAAACAAAATAACGACGAAGCTTATCACCGTTGACAGGGTGAACAAAAGGATTGCCATCCAGGTCCGCAAGTTTCATTGCTCCTCCCGATAGTATCTTTGTACCATATACGAGCCGATCCAAATGGGTTCCCATTTTCCAAATGGGTATTACTCTTTTTTGCACTTTTTTTATTGGTGCAACCCTGTTTTTTGCCTAGACCGCCCTTTTCAGGCTTTTCAGCCTAGCTGGGTATTACTCTTTTCGCACTATTTATTATTTTTATTATTTTTAAACAAAATAACGACAAAGCTTGTCACCGTTGACAGGGTGAACAAAAGGATTGCCATCCAGGTCCGCAAGTTTCATTGCTCCTCCCGATAGTATCTTTTGTGCCATATACGGGCCGATCCAAATGGGTTCCCATTTTCCCAGAGGGTTGTCTCTGGTAGGGGGCTTCTCTTTCAGTACCAAATCTCCTTCTTTGATGTCTCTGGCCTTGACTTTCTTGTCGAATGCTCTAGCCATTCGCCTCTGATAGGCGAGTATGTTCCATTGCTTTTAGTCTCCTTTCATCAAGCAGGGCGAGCTCATTATGTCGGCTTCGCAACCATTCGAATTCATTGATGCCGTTTTCCAAGAGAAATCTTAGTGATGGAATTTCCAACCTGACAGGCAACACTGCTTCCATTCCATAAGTCAAGGCGAAAGGGGTTTCTCCCGTGGCTATTCTTACAAAGTGCTAGATGTAGTTTCTCGGGCCAGTCACGACCGCAAGTGGCCATCTTTCGGATGATTTTCTTAAGTGTCTTGTTTGCAGCTTCTACCGCTCTATTGGTCTGAGGCCTGTATGGGGATGATTTGTGGCGAGTGACTTTGAATTATTACAGCAATCTATCACAGTCTCCTTCAAAATGTGTCCCATTATCTGAGACGATCTCATTTGGTACCCCATATCTGCACATGATGTTTTCTTTGACAAACTGAGCAACTTTCTTGGATGTGAGGACTTTATAGGACTTTTCTTCCACCCATTTCATTATTTGATTGAACCGATGAGAAAAAATCGGCTAAGGCAATATCTCCCATGCCTTTAATTTCGTTATCAATCTCCACCATATTCTGCAACACATCCATTACATTTATAATCAAATGAGTTTTCCTTGCACCCAAGTCAACCGGTTGAGCGTCAAGGGATGGAAGCTTATCATCAGCTTGCTCAGGTCTGCCCAACTGGTAGGGGTCAGACTCCATGAGTGTGTCTTGGGCTTCATACAACAGTGCAAAATCAGCCCACACAGCATGAACCATCATATCTTGTCGCAGCTTATCTTGAGCCAAGTAAACTGTATTCCATAGGTTTGGAAGCGAATCAAAATATCAGTTGTAGCGCCGGACAAGATCATGCTTTGACAAGGAAATATCATAAGTTCTTAAAAGACAAGGCTTGCTGAAGTAGATGCCTTTGTCTTCATGAATATTTTCATAAATCCACATAGTATTTGCTTCACCGGTTGGGATAGCATCTTTGTTGATCTCGTGGAATTGAAGCAATCTCATGATGAATGGTGATAGATGGTCAATGGGATAAACCCAGTTAGATGGGGCAATATTATGATAAATAGACCAAGGATTGTAGTAGAAAATGTGGAAGGTAGGGTTCTTGATCGGTTGGCAACGGGAGACCGGTGGATGAGATGCCCGACCGGTTAGGGGAACTGCATTGGTTAGGAAGTTTTGGTTGAATAGCCGTTTAGGGATGAAGGGAATGAAAGTGGTTAGATCAGTTTCAATCCTTTTCTTTCTCTCAGCATTCTCCTTTGCTATTTGAGAGGAAGATTTTTGAATCGGTTTGTTGGATTTTTGGACATGTGGAGGGGCAGATTTTCTGGATATTTTCTTTGGTCGGTTAGGAGGAGAAGTAGAGGCTAACGGTTGAGCATCGGTTGATGAGGCAATCGGTTGGGGGATAGTGACCGGTTTTGGTTTGGCAGAAGGCTCATCGGTTTGCTTTCTCTTGACTGGCAAGGTAGTAGCCGGTAGAGAAGGTTTAGGGTGAGTTAACTGCTTCACTTTTGGCTTAAAAATCCTTTTCTTTTTCTCAACAACCAATTGAGCACCGGTTGATGAGGTCTCACCGGTTGATGCAGCAGCACCGGTTGATGGCTTAGCTTCCTTAAGAATCCTGGCTTGATCAAATTTATCAAAGGCTTTACAGAAGGATTGGGGGTAGCTGGGTTGATCGGTTGAGACAGCAAGAACTGCATGTATCCTCCTCAACATTCTGTTGATCAATAAATAATGACAAGGCCTGGCCTTATTTGCTCTAGCCAATGGCTTCTCCTTCTGAAATTTCTTGAAGGCCACAAGGATTATTCTATAAATAAACGAACACCAGTTGAAATCCTTTTGGAGCAATATGGCTGCCATGGCTTCCCACTGAACCGTGGTGATGCAGTGATGTGAGCCTGACCGGCAGGTGATACATCGGTCCACCACTTCGGCTAAGGCGTAGTTGTCTGCATCCAAATCTGAATTCTTGTTACCCTCACCGGTAACGAATGGTTCAGTGCCTCTGACCTTGGACCAAGCAAGTTCCATGTCCTTTACAAGAATGGTTGAGGATCCGGTTGATGGAAGGTAAGAAAAAGCTTCGGCTAAGGAGGCTGTGTTGAAGGTTATGGGAATTCTATCAACAGTTGAGATAATAGAGGCCATCTCTCCATTCTTGACATTATCATCCAAACTGCCTTTGACAAACATCTCATTCACCAACTCATACATCATTCCCATCAGGCATCAGAAAAGGAAGAACACCAGCACCCATCAGAATGGCTTGAAGCAGCTTCCCTTCTTCAGATTCAAAGAAGCTGGGTAGAATGTAACCTCCATAGATGTCTTTCTTTGGGGTAGAAGATTTGGGAGCCATCTGTATAAATCAAACATCAAAACACAAACATTTTAAGTTAGAACATTTTATAAGATACAGATAAGAGTGTGTTCATAAAAAAATTTGTGTGTTCTAACATCAATATTCATAACATACAAAACTCTTGAACACTTAAAGAAATTTTTAACTGAAAAATTTGAGAGTTGATGAAGAAGAATGAAGAATCAGATGAAGATTTGAAGAACACGGATGAAGCAGAAGGATCCTTGGTCGGTTGGAAATTTGAATTTGTAGAGAGAGTTTGAGAATTCTTAATTTCAAAAGTTTGAATGTTGCTTTAGAAAATCCTTTTATAGGGAGAGAGAAAAGGAAGGTGAAGGCGAAGAGGTTTTGTTGGGCGAAACAAAATTTAAACGTTTTTACTGGTTTGCACAGATATGTAAATATTTTAAACAGAATTTTAAATATAGAAGCATAAAAATAGGTACGTGTGTGCAGCAGTTAGACTATAACACAATAATGAACAAAAAGATAACCTTTTTATAAAATTGGAGTGATACAGAGATTACCTTTTTGATCAAAATTAAAATTTTGATTAGCCCAAAAGAAAAAGTTGGTGATAGGTCACTGTAGAGTGTCAAAGAAGCGGCTGACAAGACAGGTAGGTCAGCAGGGTCATAAAATGAGCCGATTAAAACGGATTGGACAAATAGGAGCGACCGCAGTTCGTCATCGGTTGGGCATTGGATGATTAGTTGAACATTTTGACCGGTTAGGTGAAACCGTTGAAGGCTTTTACCGGTTGAAGGCTTAACCGGATACAGCTTGTAACCGGTTGGGATTAAGAACGGTCAGGTGCAACGACCGGTTGAGAGCTTTTTCCATCGGTTAAGGGGCCTCGGTTAGGTTGATCAACAATGGTAGAATGAGGGCAAAATTGGATATCACCTTTGATCGGTTGATAGCTTACACAGGTAGCAAAGTTAGCACAATTTATCAACGAATATCAATCATGCCTAGTTCTCCTCTAAGGAATTTAATTCTTTTAATGTCTAAGGGTTTTGTCAAAATATCAGCTAACTGATAATCAGTATGAACTTTCAAGAGAACAATATTTCCCTTTTCAACATGATCCTTGAGGAAGTGGTATTTGATGTCTTTGTGATATGTCTTGGAATGCATCACAGGATTATTGGAGACTGAGATGGCTGAGGTGTTGTCACTGTAGATGGGACACACTTTTTGGGGAATTTCATAGTCCACCAGTTGTTGCTTCATCCATAGGAATTGAGAGCAGCTATGTACTCAGCTTCGATTGTAAAAGTGGAAATTGAAGCTTGCTTCTTGTACGACCAGGAAATCAGTCAGTTACCTAGAAATTGACAAGTTCCACTAGTACTTTTCCTTGTGACCCTACAAGCTGCAAAATCAGCATCTGAATAGCCAATTAGTGTAAAGGATGAATCTTTTGGGTACCATAAACCTAAGTTAACAGTTCCCACAAGATATCTAATTATTCTCGTAACAACTTGAAGGTGAGATTCTCTAGGATCGGCTTGAAACCTAGCACATACACATACGGAAAATGTGATATCTAGCATACTAGCAGTTAAGTAAAGTAGAGATCCTATCATACCTCGGTAGAGTGTCATATCTACTTTCTCACCAGACTCATCTTTATCAAGGTGTACATTAGTGGCCATTGGAGTGCTTTGAGGATAAGCAGAATCAAGACCAAATTTCTTGATAAAATCATTGGTGTATTTGGCTTGATTGATGAAAATTCCTTCTTGAGTTTGTTTGTCTTGAAGTCCAAGGAAGAAGGTTAGCTCTCCCATCATGCTCATCTTGAACTTGCTTTGCATAAGTTTCTCAAATCTCTTGCATAATTTTTTGTTAGTGGATCCAAATATAATATCATCAACATATATTTGAACTAACAATGAATGACCATTATGCTTAGCAATAAATAAGGTGGTATCTATTTTACCTCTTTCTAACTAATCACTAAGTAGGAATTTGGAAAGAGTTTCATACCATGCTCTTGGTGCTTGTTTGAGGCCATAGAAAGCTTTGTTTAACTGGTAGACATGATTAGACTTCTTGGAGTCCTCAAATCCTGGAGGTTGATCAACATTAACAAGCTCTTGAAGTTCTCCATTAAGAAAGAAACTTTTCACGTCCATTTGGTAAAACTTAAATTCCTTATAGGCTGCATAGGCAAGAAACAACCTAATGGCTTCTAATCTAGCTACGGGGGCAAAGGTCTCATCATAATCTATGCCTTCTTCTTGTCTGTACCCTTTTGCTACGAGTCTTGCTTTATTCCTTGTTATCTTTCCAGACTCATCCAATTTGTTTCTAAAAACCCATTTCGTTCCAATCACGGTCTGATCACTAGGATGAGGCACTAATTCCCATACTTTGCATCTGTCAAACTGGTTGAGCTCTTCTTGTATAGCTTCTACCCAGTTGGGGTCATTCAATGCTTCTTCAGTCTTCTTTGCTTCTATATTTGAGACAATAGTAGAGGAGAATAGACCATGTTGTTCTTCCATGCTCCTCAACTGGCCTCTAGTCATTCTTGGACCAAAGATATCACCAATCACATTTTCTATTGGGTGATCTCTAACTAGTCTCACTTCCCTAGGAAGGTCTTGTCTGACCAATTCTTGTCTTAGGGTTTCTAAGGGAGGAGCAGAACTGGTTGAGGGAGGTGTGACCGGTTGGGGAGATCGGTTAAGGAGAGGTAAGGCTGACTGATGATCAGTTTGTGGTGAAGGAAATGGTATATGAATGTTTGAAACTGGTTCAGGTTCAGGTGGTATAAAAGGAACATTTGTATGGGGGCTAGGTGGTAGAGAATCGGTTGAGGGATTTTGAATATTGGTTTCTCTGACCGATTAAGGGAATAATGAGTCATCAACTAGAGCTCTACTGGTTACACCACTTGGAACTGAATACTAAGCTGGAGGTTGATTTGCATTATTACTGGTGGTTTGATTGGAGTTAGAGTTGTTGGATTCACCTGTCTCAAAAACACCAGAATTATCAGTACTATTTGGAGCCTTGTCAGACTCTAGCAAATCAAATTCATCAAATGTAACATGAACAGATTCAACAATTTTCAACAAACGTTTATTAAAAACTCTAAATGCCTTACTGTGCTTGGCATAACCAACAAAGATACCTTCATCGGCTTTCTCATCAAATTTACCTCGATGCTATTTACCGTTGTAAAGAACATAACACTTGCAGCCGAATATTTTGAAGAAACCGAGGTTGGGAGTTCTGCCATGCCAAAGCTCGTAAGGGGTCTTGTTGTGAAACTTGTTGACCAGTGACCGATTCTGAGTGAAGCATGTTGTGTGGATAGCTTTAGCCCAAAAGTACTTGGGTAGCCTTGCTTCAGATATCATCGTTTTCCCAGCTTCGATCAAGGTTATGTTCTTTCTCTCAACAACACCATTTTGTTGTGGTGTTCCAGTAGCTCGATTCCGTGATCATCACAGTACTGAGCAATGCCATTATTTTTGAACTCCGTTCCATTGTCGGATCTCATATTGATGATGTCACTCTCCTTTTGAGTTTGAAGTAGACGAAACAACTTGGTGGCAACTACATAAGTGTCATCTTTGGAGGCAAAGGTTTCCACCCATGTATATCTTGAATAGTCGTCTACAACAACTAAGGCATATATGCTTCCCCCTAAACTGGCAGTTGTTGTGGGGCCAAATAGATCCATATGTAGCAGCTGAAGGCACTTAGCTGTGGACATGCAGGGCTTGCTATGGAATGATTCTTTATGTTGCTTTCCTAGCTGGCAGGCTCTGCATTTCCTTCCATGATTAGCAGACACTTGAGGTAAGCCGGTGACCAAATTTGCATTTGCCAGCTTGGATAGGTACTTGAAGTTCAAGTGACTGAGTCTCTTGTGCCATAGCCATGAATTCTCACTGATGTTCTTTGCTACAAAACAAACATTAGTAACACTAGAAACAGTATTTAAATCTATAGCGTATATGTTACCTTTTCTTTGCCAGTGAAAAGGGTTTCTCCTGTAGCAATTTCACATAACAGTTGGATGAATTTAAAATACAATGCATACCTTTATCACAAAATTGTGATATGGAGAGAAGGTTATGTTTCAGTCCATCCACCAAAGATACCTTCTGTACGGTAACTGTACCTCTTTTGATGGATCCACGACCGACAAGACATGTTTCTTTAGGTTTAGAATTGGGGTTGGCTTCTATCGCACACATCTATCACATTTTTTTTAATTATTAATATTTTGAATAATTTTAAATAATAATATTTAATTCTTTGTTGTAAAGTATATCATTCCCTATGATGAAAAGACAATTCATGTCCATTAGGTTTAGAATTGGGTTGGCTTCTATCCCATCCCGAAATACACGTATGAATTGCAACTATCACCTTGTCTACTTGCTTTATAATCGAAAATCAAGAAATTTCGGAAGCATAACCCCATGGTCTCCAAGTGCACGACGTAGACTAGGTCAATCAAACACTATCGATTAGAATCGACAGTGTGTAATCAACCATATATGTCTAGTATACACTCAGAGAACAATAGTATTAATGCAACCGAAATATCTCAACTATCGACTATTCAAGCAATTTTAATAGACAATGATGATATTTACAAAACATATAATCGTGCATTTCAAGACTGTCCACACGGACAATTTAAGAATCGATGACTACATGTTGACCTCAACATGATAAGTTAAAGATTCTTAAACGGGTTTCTAAGCTTTTGTGTTTCAACCGTCACAACGTCACGTCGTAACATTAATTTTTATTCATTACCGTAAAATGCATAATTTTACAATAATGAATTAACACACACATCTATCATATTTTTTAAATTATTAATATTGTGAATAATTTGAAATATTAATTCTTTATTGTAAAATTTGAAATTTTACAATGATGAATTAAATTAACATTTATAAACAAGATAAGAGTCGTTCTCATCCACAACTATCAAAACCCAATCTCATCTTAGACCAAGAAAGACAGAGCAAACAAGTTCATTGCCGTTTGAGAAAAGGATTTTCTGTTTAATAAGATTTTTTTTCAGTTTCACTGTCCTCCTCTCTAAGGATCTCAAGTGATGTTTGAGATCCTTAGAGAGAAAGAGGACAGTGAAACTGAAAAAACTCTTATTAAACAGAAAATCTTTTGCTCAAACGGTAATGAACTTGTTAGCTCTGTCTTTCTTGATCAAAGAAGACGAATTTTGATAGCTGTGGGAGAAAAAGGCTCTCATCTTATTTATATTTTAAGATGTTAACCACCAACCAAAATATCCTATAAGCAGTGCCACTAAGAGTTTTCTTCCTAAAAAATGCTATGGATCTTAACTTCAGCCAAAAATAAAATGTTCGCAAGAATCAATTCATTGGATTTATATGACTTATTGTTCATCTAAAAAATGCTATGTATCTTCATCTTACTCCCTTCCTTCCACTCATCTTTCTACTTTCTCTTTCTAGAATGTCACAGAGCATCCCGTTTCAAAACTTAATTAACCAGTCAAAGCAGAAGCTGAAAAACAACACTGAAGTAACACTAACTTACAAAATTGCAACAATTCCTCAAATAGAGTGATTTACAACAACAATTAGGCATACAATAACAAATAATCTACTTCCCTGTGTTAACTAGATCTAAGCAAATCAACTTAGCAGAGGTGAGTAAGAAATTGCAACACTGATACGATCTACTAGTAAACAAACAATGTGATCCAAAATAACGAAGAAGAAGAAATTAAAAAAATAACACCACAAAATAAAATTTAAGCACATGTACAATCGGGGCAAAGAAGAGCACAACCGACTAAAAATATAAGTTCCTATTGTCTCCATTTTAAAATAAGGGTTTCTCCAGAGAAAACATTAATATCCTTCGTATCTCAAAATAGTTACGAGATCCTCAAAATATGTACTATCATTTAGTTATTTCATAATTATTCTATTTCAGAATAATAATTATGTGGTTCTTATAAATAAGATAATTACACTTTCTCATTTACAGTTCAAAAATGTTCACTTTTACGCTTGGAAGAAGATCAATATTTATCTTTAGCGCCATTTAATTTCCATATTGAAACTCGAAATCGTGCAATACTCCTATTTTTCAATAAATATTAATTATTTATATATTGTAATTTTAAATAATTTTCATTTCTAAGGAAGCTATCAAATTAATACACAGTTATTCGACCTCGTTAATTTGATTACACACCCTAATCCATTTGTTTCAAAATTAGGCATACTTTCGTAATCAATACTTGAGAGAGAGAAATCCAGTGAGAGAGAGAGAGAGAGAGAGAGAGAGAGAGAAAGAGAGCTTACCGGCGACGGAGACGGCGACAGCGAACGACTGGCTCAGCGGCAACGACGTTGTTCAGAGGGCGACTGCGAGAGAGAGAGAGAGAAAGCAAGTGAGAGAGAGAAATCGAGTGAGAGAGGGAAAGGGATTGAGAGAGAGAAAGAGAGCTTACCGGCAACGGAGACGGCTACGGCGAACGGCTTCCACGGCGGCGACGGCGTTTGTTCGCGAATTACTGATGAGAGAGAGAGAAAGTGAGAGAGAGAAATCGAGTGAGAGAGGAAGCGATTGAGAGAAAGAAAGATGCTTACCGAAAGACGGCGACGGCAACGACGAACGACACGTTAGGGTTCGCGTTCGCGAATGACTGAGAGAGAAGAAGCGTGATAAAATGAAGGCGTAATTAAAAATGGGAATTTTTTCGTTATATATAGGGCGTATTTACCGACGGACGTGGCCGTCGGTATTACCGACGGACACAGTCCGTCGGTAATACCGACGGAAGTTTTTCAATTACCGACGGACAAAACGAAATTTTAAAAAAAAAATCCCGGTAAAATAAAATAAAATTTCCGTCGGTAACCGTCTGTTTTCCGTCGGTATTACCGACGGACGGTGTCCGTCGGTAAATGCCCTGTTTCTAGTAGTGGTTGTCACCAAAGATAACTGGAGGACCTGATGCTTCTTCAAGATCGGTAAGGAGATCAGCATAGCCAGTCATATGCCGTGAGCATCCACTGTCCAAAATCCAAGCATCCTTACTTATCGGTTGAGGCCATAAAGCATTCTTGAAATAAGATAAGCTTATGGTCCTCCTTATTCTTTTGGCTCCAAAGAGTTAGTTCCTCTTTGGCAGCCATACCTGGCCACCATTTGAGCTTTGAGACTCAGTGGGTCCAGATAGATGCTTCAAGAGGCATTCATAAGCCTTGTGACCGATAAATCCACAATTTGAACATTTATTTGAAGAAGGTTGTGAAGACGTGGATGCGTTGATATTCAATTTGCCTATTGCTTCAGAAGGATCAGAACTTTGAGAAAGAACAAAAACCATGGGCACAAAGGTGTTGGTTTTTCCTTTGTTGGCAGGTTGCATGGATTTGGAAATCCCTTTACCGGTTGGAACAGTGCAGCCGGTGACAGATGTCTGACTGGTTGCTCCTTGACCGGTTGTAGTTGCTTTACCGGTTGAGGTTTCCAAACCTGTAACTTGACCAACAATTTTAATTCCAACTTTGTTGTCACCATCACCAAGTGGGACATAGGGTCCCAACTTAGGATCAAATACCTTAGCCCATTGGGTTTTATTCTTGTCAACCTTCTTAACCTTGGTCTGTTCCTTCACCTTAGGATAGGTGAGTGGGACACCACCAAAAGTACGAGGAGTACTTTTCTTTAGCAGGTCAGGTTGAGTATCATCAAACTTATCCATCAAGTTCTCAGTGACAGATTCAATAGCTGGCTTATCTTTGCTATCATTACTGTTGGAGTTAAGTCCTATACCAGATAGATATCTAGAAGACATTTGGTCTTGTAGGATAGTCTCAACAGCAGCTCTGGATTTAGAATAAGAATCAATTGTCTTGGAGAGAAAATCGCTTCTTGAAACTAAATCGACAATTTGACAAAGACAGCTATTTAGTCTTTCAGTGAGTTCTTGATTTTCTTTTCTTAACTAATCAGACTCTTGGTTACTTTCTTTCAAAACTTTTATTTCAGCTTTCAAAGAGTCATTCTCAGTTGTGATTATTTTAAGATCAACAGCTATAACTTTATGAACATCGTTTAGTTTTTCAAAATCAGTGAAGAGTTCATTCATCACCTCTGCCATTTCAGACTTTGACATATTTGGCATTGGGTCAATAGTAGGCTGAGAGGTTGAGGATGATGGTTCAAAGTTGGGATCAAATTTTGGTAAGGAGGATGTCGGTTGGAGGCTTAAGTTAGTTAGGGTCTTCTTGAATTGGATCGGTCGGGGTTCAAACACAGATTGTTAAGTAGAGATCGGTTGGGCCTGATTTGAAAGGTCTGTTGTACGGTTGCATCAGAGGTCTGAGAGTGGGAGAGGTTTTGCATTGACCGTAGAGAGCTCCACCTATACTCTGAATTTTGAAGTTGTAGGGATTATCTGCCCTAATTATAGGTTCGTCATAATATGACAGAGGAGATCTCACAGGTATGGTTGTGTCATTGTATGTTGACTGGTCAATGGAGTTGGGGTGTCTAAAGATTGGTGACTGTAAAGGAATATGTCCACGGTTCCATCAAGAGCAACAAAACTAACATCAGCATCTTCATCCGAGTCAGTATTCTCATTTTCAGAGTCAGACTCAAACCAAACTAGCATAGCCTTTTCTTTTCCTTCCTCGGCTACTAAGCTTTTGGATCTTGGGTTTTTCCTAAAGGGTTTCTTCCTCAAAAAAAATCATATTTTGGTTGAGGGCATTTAGAGGCGAAATGGCCAGGTTTCCTACAATTGAGCATTTTTATCCTCTTCAGTTCATTCTTCGCGGGGCTTTAGAACAATAGTTTCGTAAACTTCAAAATCTTGTTATAAAGATCTATCTGCGTGATCCATGAGAGGAGTTTTGGGTGCTCTAGGTGTGGTGTTGACTTTGATGGGTGTCATAGGACCATCTCTGACTACAGTCATTAATCTGTTGTCAATTGAATCCATGTATCGCATTATTCTGTTTTTTAACACTGAAAATTCGTTTTCGTTTAACATGGGAATAGTCGCCATGTTCCAAGTTTGCATGAGTTTTTCTGCCATTTTGGAATCGGCAATTCAAGCTGTTAAGCTTGGAAAAATATTTTTCAAAATTGAAAACTCTGATACCAATTGTTAGGCCCAATTGATAGGAAAACAGCCTAGAGGGGGGGGTGAATAGCCTTTTTTATAATTTCTTTAAAACTTATTTTCAAAACCTTTTGGAAATTGTCCAAGTAACTTATCACTTAGCTAACCGATTAAATAGTTAAACAACGGATAAAATATTACTGGTTTGACTCACATAAGATCGGTTAGGCAAAGATGATTTCAAAGACAGTAAGTTAAAATATCATGCAATTGTATTTTCCAATGAAGAAACAAACAAGCAGTTACTAGAGTCAATAGGTTGTGACCGGTTAAGAGAATGCCAACCGGTTACAACAACATAAGAAATGAGCAAACAAACAAAGAAATTGTCATAGTTGTTTGAAGAGGTTCACAGTATTAAATAACTGCTACGTCCTCTACCAAGTTTGGTCAAAACTTGGATTTGTGAAAGTGCACTATTAATGATACCTAACCAAACTTGGATTTGTGAAAGTGCACTATTAATGATACCTAACTATTACAAGTTGCAAGCCTAATGATTTAAGGACGCCAAAAGTAAAGTGATCACTAATGGATCGTGCTACAAGTTTGACCAGCTATTTTCTAGAGATGTGTTCACAAGGTTGAACTGATTTCTCTAGGGTGTGTGTGTGATTCAATCAATGTGTTCCAATTATAGTCTTATTTGGGAACACTATAAGTATTGATTGATGGTGCTCAGTGTATGTCCTAACAGAGATAATCTAGTGAATGTGTGGGACTTGAATGCCTTGAACTTGAATGCTTGAATGCTTGAGCACTGTAGTTCTTGGCAACTCACTCTCAAAGATCTTTAATGCACCAACCCTCTTCAATGCTCTGGGGAAGGTATTATAGTGTTCTTCAAAATAGAGTTGTTGTCTCAAAAGGGGTTGAAAGGATGACTTGGACTGACAGGCGTTTAATGAGAATATCTTCTGCATTAAATGCCTGAGATTTGATGAAGATATTTTCTATTGAATAGATGAAGTTGTTGTGAGTACTGGTAACTTTGACATTCCTCTTTGGAGTCACTAACAAGTTGTAGGGATGTCTTCATAGCCAACCGTTCTACCAACTTCATCAAAGTTGTGTGCGGAGTAGGTGAGAACATTAAATGCTTGGGGAAGCTTGTTGAAGATACTTGGCCGATCATCAGCTAAGCAACTGAGGAGGTTTGACCGGTTGACTTATCTTATACATCTTGTGTGACCTATTTTGTGAGTCTAGATGATTTTCATCCAAGGAAAGTGTTCCAAGGTGAGCATCTTAGACATAGGGAAGGGGGTTTACAAGGAAGTAAATGATGTAGACCATTTAAAGTGGTCATCTATGGAGATGGACTCCAAGATGACCATACTTTAGGTCAAAATGCAAATACCAAGTAATGTAAAGGGGAAATAGGGATGACATAAAAGTAAAGAAAATGTGGATCCCTTTAGAAGATCATCCATGGAAAGGAATTCCATGGAGATCCTCTTGGATCCTTGGGACAAAAGAGGAGGGGTGGGAATTAAATAACAAACAACAAGTAGAACTACATCATTTACAGATGAAGTGTGTGCATAAATGAGAGAGATATGAGTAAAGAGAGTGAGGGTTTACCAATTTTCTTGGGTTGGTGTCTAGGGTTTGAAGGATTTCAAGGCTTAGAAGTGGTTTTGGAGTGGATTTGAGGTTTGATTTGGTGTGGAATTTGAGTTTCTAACATAAAAATGGCTGTTTGGGAGAGGATTTTGACAGCATAACAGTAGGTTTTCGTATTTTTTGGCCCTTTTAAACTGAGGGAGAAGGGCTGTATTTATAGGTTGGCTGGATGACGATCTTATCCGCGTGGATAAGATTGTAGGTACAATCTTATCCGCGCGGATGATCCTAGCAGCGTGCCTGATCCTATGCAAAAAGCAGTTTTGGCTGTTTGCACTTGGTCAATATTCCCTTTTTTTATTGGAAATGACAAATCTCAGCGAGGTATTTGTCCATTTTGTTATTCCTAAGAGGTCCTTCCTCATTCAAATTGTCAAAATAATGTCCAAAATGCCCCTAAATGATCATAAATCATTAATTTGAGCTGACGGAACATTAACGACCCAGATTGGGGCGCTTACACCACTACACGGCAAAACAAAGACCGGCCATCATCGTAAGTCCGAATCTCGCCCACTAAACGGCAAAACAGCCCCGACCGTCATCGTAAGTCCGGATCTCGCCCACTAAACGGTAAAACAAACCCCAGCCGTCATCGTAAGTCCAGATCTCGCCCACTAAATGGCAAAACAAACCCCGGTCATCATCGTAAGTCCGGATCTCGCCCACTAAACAACAAAACAAGCCCCGGCCGTCATCGTAAGTTCGGATCTCGCTCACTAAACGGCAAAACAAACCCCGGCCGTCATCGTAAGTCCGGATCTCGCCCATTAAACGACAAAATAAACCCCGGCCGTCATCGTAGGTTCGGATCTTGCCCACTAAACGGAAAAACAAGCCCCGACAGTCATTGTAAGTCCGGATCTCGCCCACTAAACAGCAAAACAAACTTCAGCCGTCATCGTAAGTCCGAGTCTCGCCCACTAAATGGCAAAACAAACCCCGGCCGTCATCGTAAATTCGGACCTCGCCTACTAAACGGCAAAACAAACACCGACCGTCATCGTAAGTCCGGACCTCGCCCACTAAACAGCAAAACAAACCCCGACCGTTATCGTAAGTCCGGACCTCACCCACTAAACAGCAAAACAAACCCCGGCCGTCATCGTAAGTCCGGACCTCGCCCACTAAACGGCAAAACAAACCCCGGCCGTCATCGTAAGTCCGGATCTCGCCCACTAAATGGCAAAAAAAGCCTCGACCGTCATCGTAAGTCCGGACCCCAAGGCGCAAATGCCTTCAAACATAAACCCCAAGGCGCAAATGCCTTCAAATGCGGATCTCAAGGCACAAAATGCCTCCAAAACATAAAGACACAAAAATAATGCTGGCCATCAAAGTAAGCCCGAACCCCCTTCCCCAGCAGACAAGAGTCAAATGGCCATCCTTGTGAACCCATACGAAAATACATATCCCCAGTACCGGCCGTCATCGTAAGTCCGGACCCCAAGTCGCAAACGCCTCCACACACAAATTCCAAGGTGTAAACGCCTCCAAACACAAATCTCAAGGCGCAAACGCCTCCACACACAAATTCCAAGGTGCAAATGCCTTCGAACACACATCCTATGGCACAAGTGCCTTGATGTGGCGGATTTCACTATATGTAATTCCCTAATTTTCTGGGCATTTTATCCTTATTTTAATGTATTTTAGAGTAGTTTTGATGTAATCTTGAGTATATGTTGGATTGGTAAGTAGTAGGCAGATCATGGTATTTTTGAGACATGTTTTTGTAATTTTATGAGGTTCCTCGAAGTTTATCAGAAGTGCAGGGACCAAACTGCAAAGTAACAAAGTTCATTGGTTAGAAGGATTTTCTTGGAAATTTGTAGGAGCAAATTCAGAAATTAGGAATTCAAATTAAAATGGCTGTGTGTGTGCATGGACCAAGGATTTACATTGACCAAGGAAGGACCAACACTTTGACCGAGGCAATGACTGGCGTGTGACGTGGTGGAGTAGTAATTGCAATTGAGTTATTTCCTTTTTCCTATTTTTATTATTGTTATTATTATTAGTTTTTTTAGGTTTAGTTTAGAAGGAGTATATAAACTCCTTTTATATTATTTTTAGGTTTTTTATCTAGTTTTTAATTTTCCTAGAGAAAGCTCAAGAACATCCATGGAAGCTTAAAACCTATTGCTTTGGATTTGTAACTTTTGAACCGTCTTGACTATCAATTGAGGTTTGACTTCTTTTTATTATTCTTCCCTAATAGCAATTTTGCTTGTGCTTATTTCAAATCAATTTCTAGGGTTTTGAGAAATTGATCAATCCCTTAATCCTTTTGATTGATTATTGCTAGATCTCCCTTTTATCGTGTCGGACTAGGGTTGTCATTGTAGCATCTTCGTTATTCATGTATGTGTCATCTTGAATGGTGATTAAAGTAAAATTGGCTTTAAATCTATTTGAAACAATAATAGATTAATTCCTTGATCTTCATCTCTTAAAATTTCATCAATTTTTATTTAGAACCTTGATCGTGTCGGCTAGGTTTTATTTATTAATTAGGGTTTTTAGTTGAGCGTGTCGCCGCTATTAACTACTATCAAAGAAGAGATAGAGATTTTATATCTCGTGATCAAGTAATTAGGGGAAAGTACGAAAGAATTATTTCGGTGATATTGACTGATAGACGGGGATAATTTTGCTTGTCCAAAGTGTTCTTTTACATTATCATTTATAACTTAGAATTTAATTCCCGTTTTAGGATATTAATCATTCAACAAACAAAACCCCCCAAATTGTGTGTGACTTGATCGTTTGCAATACCGTTCTTCAGTGGTTCGACCCTGGACTTACCTTTGCTACATTCTTGTGGCCGAGTCCCGGTTTAATTTAGTAGGTGTGCGACAAAGCCTACCAAATTTTGGCGCCGTTGCCGGGGAACGGTGTAATTGTTTACGTTCTTATTTTAATTCTTGTTATTTTTCTTTTTATTTTCTTAGTATTTAATTTTCTTTTGTTGTTTAGTTTAGTTAATTTTATTTTCTGTTTAGTTATTTTTAATTTTGTTAATTGTTTTTAGTGTGGAACCTTGTAAGGTCCACACCTGTTCCACTGACAATCTGCTTGGATGTCTTGAATTAGTAAACAGATGGCAGATCAGACATTGAGGCAGAAAACTGCCCCGAATTGGAGCGAGCAACCTCATGCGGTTCGGTTCCCCACTCGCCTCTTTGGGGTTACATTTGAGTTGAAGCCGGGTTTGTTGAGCCAGTTACCGCACTTTACTGGGATCCCCGGTGAGAACCCGAATCAACATATATCCCAGTTTGTGCAGATTTGTCAGAGCATGAAGCCAGCAGCACTTCCGATTGAGCATATCCTCCTTAGAGCATTTTCTTTCACTCTGAAAGATGATGCTAGTGCATGGTATTACCATCTGCCGCCTAACAACATTACCACATGGCAGCAGATGAAGGAGGTGTTTCTTGATGAGTTCTTTCCTCCAGATCAGATCAATGTGATGAAGTGGGACATTAGCAACATGGAGCAGAAGGTAGAGGAGACGCTATATGATTATTATAACAGGTTCCATAAGTTGTGCAGAAGTTGCCCGTATCATGGATTTGATGATGATCAGTTGATAGTATATTTCTATGGAGGGTTGACAGTCATGGATAAGCGGTTGGTAGATTCTTGTTGTGGGGGCAGTATACTCAACAAGACGACTGAGGAGGCTAATGAGATTATAGATGAGTTGGCTAAGAGCACTCGGACACATGGTAGGAGGTCGAGTTTCAGACAGGTTAGTGCTGCGAATTCTTGTAGCGGTGTGAAAAATAAGCTTGAGACAGATGTTGAGGACCTTAAGGGGATGATGAGACAATTATTGATGGGTCCACTACAGAGTCAGCAGTATCCCACTAATCAGTATCAGTGCAGTTCACCATTGGTCAGCAGCAGTACCAGGGTAATTAGTACAATGCTTATATACCACCATTTAGACAGCCACCGCAGTAGCCGCAGCAGCCGCAACAGCAGGGACAGTCTACAGAAGATATGTTCCGTTTACTGGCTCAGAGTATGAGCACCTTATCCAGCGGTCTTCAGCAGTATTAGCAGAGGACCGATACGAGTATCAGTAGTCTCCAGCAGTATCAGCAGAGGACTGATACGAGTATCAGTGGTCTTGAGAGACAGATGGGGCAGATTGCAGATGCTGTGGGTAGGTTGGAGGCTCAGAATTCGGGAAAGTTGCCATCACAGACTGAACCGAATCCCAAGCAGAATGTTTGTGCGATCACTCTTCGAAGTGGTAAGGAGTTGCAGGATAAGGTTGTAGCTGAGGAACCGGAGGTTGAGGTTGAAATTTCAGAGCCAGTATATAAGACACTAGATCAGACAGAAGTTTCACTAGAGGTTAAGGCTCCAGTATATGAGCCTGAGGTTCCATTCCCTGAGACCTTGAAAGAATATCGGAAGCCGGAGCCTGACAAGGCTATATATGATACTTTCAAGAGGCTTGAGGTAAACATCCCATTTTTAGACCTATTGCAGACTGTCCCGAGATATGCTAAATTCTTGAAGGAGTTGTGTAAATTGAAGAGGGATCAGAAGGCGAGAAGTCAGAAAAAGGTGAAGATGAAAGAGCATGTGTCTGCAGTCTATCATAAGAAGATGCCCACGAAGTGCAGTGATCTGGGTATGTTTATTATTCCTGTGTTTTTGGGTGATGATTCTGAGCATATGGCCATGCTTGACTTGGGTGCTTCAATCAATGTCATGCCTTATGCATTGTTTGAAAATCTTAAGTTGGGACCTCTACAGGATACGAGGGTAGTAATTCAGTTGGCGGATAGATCCAATGCCTACCCTAAGGGGAAGGTTGAGGATGTGCTTGTTCGGGTTGGTAAATTTATTTTTCTCGCAGATTTTTATGTACTAGATATGGATACGGATCCTAAGGCTCCCATTCTGTTGGGGAGGCCATTTATGTCTACGGCTCATACTAAGTTGGATGTTTCCAACGGATCTTTGACTATGGAGTTCGATGGGGATTTAATGGAGTTCAACATTTTTTACTCCAATAAAGACCCTAAGGTTGTTCATGGTTTATGTTTCATGGGTGTAGTTGAGCCGAAGGTAGAGGATGTGTCTAAGTCTTGTAGTGGGATTGATGATGTAAAAAATGGGTTGAAAATACCGGCGGTAAAACATGGACCAAGAAAGGTGAAGAATCTTCCTGAGCACCGAAAGCATGCATTTGGAGGTGAGGAAGAAGTGATGATAGCTAGTGGTCCGATGGAGACAGAGAAGCATGGAGGTTTGAGCACGATGAACAAAAAGACTAAGGGATTTATGCAGATAATTCGAGCTCAAACGGGATGGAGTGTGCACTAATGAGGTACCATTTATTCCCTTACGTTTAAACTGTCCTTATTTTTTTAGTTTAAGCGTGGGGGAAGGATTTGTAGTTGTATAGTATGCATTTTTCATTCTAGATAGTTAGTTTCTTTAAAAAAAAATAATAAATAAATAAAAAAAAAAATCTTGAGCCATATGCTATGCCGGGGGCTTACCCGACATTTGGTCTAGCTAAAGACGGTAAAGAAGGGCGGCTTACCGGGAGGCAACCCGGGAATTTCGTTGTTTTTATCTTTATTTTATTTTTGTTTTATTTTTATTTTTTTTACTTATTTATTTATGAAAAATTGGTGCTACTGAGGTATTTTTGTGTTGTGTAGGAAAAAGCATGGAGTGGGAGCAAAATAGTCCTGGGACCTGTTATCAAAAAAAAAAAAAACTATTTCAGGCGACCGCCCCACAAAGGGCCATGCACCCGCCTCAATTACAGATTGTTGGGGCTATTTTCTGCAAGATCGAGGCACCCGCCCCAAACTTCACTTGGCGTCCGCCTCAATGCCCACAAATCCAAGTCAACATACGGCCTTTCAAGAGGCCGCTTCCTATTTCCTCAGGCGCCCGCATCGAATTGGTGTAACTCAAGCCAAGGGTCTGTTATCCATGCTGGCGCCTCAATACAATGAGGCGTACGCCTCATTTCAATAAAAAAAACCTGTAAAAAAAAAAGCCTGTAAAAAAAAATAAAAAAATAGAGTCCTGTAAAAAAATAAATAAATTATAGAGGCCTGAAAAAAAAATCGTAATTTTGGAACGAAAGAAAGTACCCTTGGCCAATGCCCAATTTCCTTCCTTGGCCTCAACCCAATCCCTCGGCCAAGCCTACCAATGCCCCAATTTTAGCCCCTTAACTTTCTATTTTCAGTTTACTCCCTCTTTTTCCCAAATTTTCAATTTATCCTTAAACTTTCTAAAACCAATTCTTCTCCTTCTTTTCCCACATTTCCAATTTGATCCCATCTTTCTCCCATATTTCCACTTTGGCCCCTAAATTTTCGTTTCAAGCTTATCTCCCCCATTTCCTACCTAATTTCATTTTAGTCCCTGTACTTTCAAACCCTTGAAACATGGCCATTATTCACCTATATTCATCAATAATTTGGGAGTAGCTCTAGAAAAGGATCTTTTTGGGGGCCAGATTTGTTTCCACCGCCTCAGTAGTCCCGGAAGTTATCCCTATTCCTTTTTTTTTTGTTTTGTATAGATGCATATGGGACTATGCATTGTTTAGTGAGGGGGGTGGAGTTTGTATAGTTGTTTTTTATTTGTATAGTTGTTTATTTTGATTCTTTTGAAAAAAAAAATGAAAAGAAATAAAATCCAAAAAAAAAAAATGAAAAAAATAAATAAATAAAAAAAATGATGAGAGGCTAAGTGAAAACCCGAAAGGGTACTTAGGCAAAAGGTGAGGGTTTGAGATGTATTATCATTTACATCACCGGAGTGGAGACATAAGGGAGGTTTTGGAGTATCGGGTAGGACCATTATTGGAGTAGGAGGTTCGGATAGTGGTGCCTAGGTTTTAGAAACCCTCGTTCACTATTGGAGTTATAAGGGGTGCTGGTGCTTATCACGAGGTAAATTTTTGTTTAAAGGTCGCAACCTTAACATTGATTTTTTATGAGGGTGTATGCAGTGTGAGCCAAGCGTGGGGGAAACATAGGACATATTTAGTTCCCCTTGGCTTTTATGTGTGGGCCCTAGTTCGGATGACCATTTACGTTTTTTTGGAGTTGGTATCGAGCTAGGGCCGTGTTTTCATATGATTTTGAGGAGTGATAAGGAGACGGAAGTATTTATATTCCGTATTGTTTTTGACTGACTTGGATTGGTGGAGTAGAGGAGATTAGGGATCATTTTTCTTCCATGCTATCTGTTTAGACCGGTGCTTAGAGTGGGGATAGGATATTACTCAGGAACGAGTAATGGTCTAAGCGTGGGGGAATTTGATGTGGCGGATTTCACTATATATAATTCCCTAATTTTCTGGGCATTTTATCCTTATTTTAATGTATTTTAGAGTAGTTTTGATGTAATCTTGAGTATATGTTGGATTGGTAAGTAGTAGGCATATCATGGTATTTTTGAGACATGTTTCTGTAATTTTATGAGGTTCCTCGAAGTTTATCAGAAGTGCAGGGACCAAACTGCAAATTAACAAAGTTCAGTGGTTAGAAGGATTTTCTTGGAAATTTGGAGGAGCAAATTCAAAAATCAGGAATTTAAATTAAAATGGCTGTGTGTGCGCATGGACCAAGGATTTACATTGACCAAGGAAGGACCAACACTTTGACCGAGGCAATGACTGGCGTGTGACGTGGTGGAGTAGTAATTGCAATTGAGTTATTTCCTTTTTCCTATTTTTATTATTGTTATTATTATTAGTTTTTTAAGGTTTAGTTTAGAAGGAGTATATAAACTCCTTTTATATTATTTTTAGGTTTTTTATCTAATTTTTAATTTTTCTAGAGAAAGCTCAAGAACATCCATGGAAGCTTAAAACCTATTGCTTTGGATTTGTAACTTTTGAACCGTCTTGACTATCAATTGAGGTTTGACTTCTTTTTATTATTCTTTCCTAATTGCAATTTTGCTTGTGCTTATTTCAAATAAATTTCTAGAGTTTTGAGAAATTGATCAATTCCTTAATCCTTTTGATTGATTATTGATAGATCTCCCTTTTATCATGTCGGACTAGGGTTGTCATTGTAGCATCTTCGTTATTTATGTATGTGTCATCTTGAATGGTGATTAAAGTAAAATTGGCTTTAAATCTATTTGAAACAATAATAGATTAATTCCTTGATCTTCGTCTCTTAGAATTTCATCAATTTTTATTTAGAACCTTGATCGTGTCGGCTAGGTTTTATTTATTAATTAGGGTTTTTAGTTGAGCGTGTCGCCGCTATTAACTACTATCAAAGAAGAGATAGAGATTTTATATCTCGTGATCAAGTAATTAGGGGAAAGTACGAAAGAATCATTCCGGTGATATTGACTGATAGACGGGGATAATTTTGCTTGTCCAAAGTGTTCTTTTACATTATCATTTATAACTTAGAATTTAATTCCCGTCTTAGGATATTAATCATTCAACAAACAAAAACCCCCCAAATTGTGTGTGACTTGATCGTTTGCAATACCGTTCTTCAGTGGTTCGACCCTGGACTTACCTTTGCTACATTCTTGTGGCCGAGTCCCGGTTTAATTTAGTAGGTGTGCGACAAAGCCTACCATGCCTTCAAAAGAAACAAGTCATTCCCTCGGCAGCCATTGTAAGCCCGAACTTTTCCCCAGCGGACAAAGCACAAGGCAAAGCACGCCTCCCAAAATCAAAACACAAAGGCAAGCACGCCTCCTAAAATCAAAACACAAGGCAAACACGCCTCCCAAAATCAAAACGCTTAAGCACCAGCGCCTTCCTCTCAAGCCACAAACACTTTCATCCCTGGCTTAACACACGTCCTAGTCCACGCCCAAAACCTCAGTCAGAGGACATCACACATCCTCATACATGACACAACCTCAGTCGGAGGACATCACACTTCCTCATAACGACATAACCTCAGTCAGAGGACATCACACGTTCTCATACAAGACACAACCTCAGTCAGAAGACATCACACGTCCTCATAACGACACCACCTCAGTCAGAGGACATCACACGTCCTCATACATGACACAACCTCAGTCAGAGGACATCACACATCCTCATACACGACACAACCACAGTCAGAGGACATTACATGTCTTCATACATGACACAACCTCAGTCAGAGGACATCACACGTCCTTCTATATGACAAACCCATCTTTTCATATGATTACCAAATCTTTTCGTAAGATCACCCCATTTCTGAACTACGATCAGGCTTGATTCCCATTCGGGATACATAGGAATCCTGTCAAAGGGTCCAGCCATCCGACCTAAACGATCACCCCGGACACTGACATGTCCACGCACAAAATCTCAGCCAGAGGACACCACCACGTCCTCATACACAACAATGCACATCTCTTCAAAAGATGACCAAATTTTCTGAACTACAATCATGCTTGTTTGCCATTCAGGATATGTAGGAATCCTGTCAAAGGGTCCAGCCATCCTACCTAAATGGTCACCCCGGACACCGACACGTCCACGCACAAAATCTCAGCTAGAGGACACCACCATGTCGTCATACACAACAATGCACATCTCTTTGAAAGATGACCAAATTTTCTGAACTACGATCAGGCTTGATTCCCATACGGGATACGTAGGAATCCTGTCAAGAGGGTCCAGCCATCTGACCTAAACGGTCACCTTAGGACACCACCACGTCCTCACATCCGACCTAAACGGTCACCTTAGGACACCACCACATCCTCACATCCGACCTAAACGGTCACCTTATGACACCACCATGTCTTCACATCCGACCTAAACGGTCACCTTAGGATACCACCACGTCCTCACATCTGACCTAAATGGTCACTTTAGGACACCACCACGTCCTCACATCATACCTAAATGGTCACCTCAGGACACCGACACGTCCACCTCACACGTCATGGACACCGACATGACCACGTCACCTTAGAACACCGCCACGTTCTCATATCCGACCTTAGCAGTCACCCCATGCATGAACTACGATCTGGCTTGATTCCAATATGGGATACGTAAGAATCCTAGCAAAGGGTCCAGCCAGCCAACCCAAGCAGTCACACATCATGGACACCGACACGTCCACCTCACGTCATGGACACCGACACATCCACATCACCTCAGAACACCGACACGTCCATATCACTTTAGGACACCGCCACATCCTCACACTTGTCCAACACGGTCACCTTTGCTCTCCCAGCAAGCGTTCCAGATCGGACCCTTATCTTATCGACGACCCCACTTCCTTTATAAGTGACGTCGCCGAAGGGCTTCTATAAGTATCTCAATCTGGATCGCTCCCCATCCCACACACGGGAAACACCGCGGACTCACACAAACGTGATCCCAAACACCCGTAACCTACAAAAACCCCAAAACCACCAACCAAACCAAGGTATGACCCTTCTGGGATAAAATAAAATAGAAGGAATTTTGGGGAATTACAAAAAAAGTTCATCCTGTAGAAGTGTCCGCGTGGAAACTTTTGCACCTAGACATCATCATGGAAAAAATTCCCTTAAAGTCCACAATATTCCCTTAAATTCGGAAAAACCAAAATAATGGTAATGACATAAGTGTCCGCGCGGACACTTTTGCACATTTTCTAGGCCTATAAATAGAGGGCTCTCCCTCTCATTTTCTTCACACCTCCCTTCTCTCCTCTCTCTCCCCAGCCTTCAGGCTTCCCCTCTCAGCCCTTAGAGGCAATCCCGGTCCCTTTCGGTCTTTCCCAGGGTCTTCCGAGCCCTCCTGAGGTGCTCCGAAGCCCTGCCGAGCGCTCCCGAGATGCTCCCGAGCCACCCCGAGGTGCTCCCGAAGCATCCTGAAGCCCCGCCGGTCCATCCCAAGCCATTCTAGTCCATCCCGGTCCATCCCGAAGCCCTGCCGGACAATCCTGAGGTATCCCGACGCACGCCGAACCTTTGCTCGAGTACAACCAACAAAACCGATGCACGCCGAACCTCTGCCCGAGTACAACCAGCAATCCCGAGGCACGCCGAACCTCTGCCCGAGGACACACCTAGCACTCTCGAGGCACGCCGAAGCTCTGTCCGTAGACACTGGTACATCCCGGAGCACTATTCACATCCCGATCCATCCTGGAGCGCTATTCACATCCCGGTCCGTCCAGGAGCACTATTCAAACACTATTCCCAAGTAGAAGATAGACACGAACCAACATTAGTAAGGCCTCCTTCCAAAACTATTTCAATTAATTTCAATATATAGCATACAATGTAGACATCATATTCAACATGCATTTTTAAAAATGCACATACACACAGACACAACTTTTAAAGAAAGAAGGGTATCGAAAGACTCGTGTATACGAGGCGACTCGGGTGAGCTCTAGTATTCTCTTCCTGAGGCGTAACCTGACCTCCGAACTCAATATCTCATCACACAACAAACTTTTTAAACAAAGCTTTTTTTTCAATGTTTTGGGCTATATCAAAACGGCGTGGCGACTCCTCCAAACGAAATGCAGCGATACCTCCCGACCACCATGCGAGATGTCGGGGCCCGCCCAACCGGATCCGAGTAATTTCAGCTACGCTTCTCAGCCATCTTCTTTATCTCCTGAAACCGTCGCTCTCGAAGGACCTCAATGTCTTCGAGGTCAAGCCGATCCAAGGCAGAGATCTCTTCATCGATACTGTCTTCTACGGCTTTGGCGACCGGCAGAACTTGCTTCTCTATGATCTGCCATAAATAAATGAGAAATAACCTCTATTAACTGTCATCATATATATGTATGCACATACAGAGGGGGATATATATATATATATAGAGAGAGGCGGAAATGCAGTACCTGTTGAACCTTATCCGCCATTGATGTAGTAGTTGAAGATGTAATTCGCAAATTGAAATTGTAAATGGCAATGGAAATTGGAGGGGGAGGGTCTGGATCTCTGCGCTTTAGGTTGATTGAATTGGGAGAACGGGCTGGAGAGGGGAGGTGAAAGATTGAGCGAAAGACAATGAATTAGTGAATCTGTTGTTTTATTTTTATTTAATTATTTTTTTGTGCAAAAATTATATTTTCGTCATTAAACTTTAGCATTTCAACATGTTCTCACTAAACTTTTTAATTCAAAATAACCTCTTTGAAATTTTGCATTTTTCAAAATGTGCTCACTCCCCGTCTACATTCTTGTTAAAAACCTAACAAAAGCTTGTAACATGACTTCACATAGCTAACTTTCGTTAGGAATTAATATAAATTATTCCTTAGGAATTATGAGTTAATTGTAATTAGAGTTTAATTGTTCTCAAATTCTATAGGTCTCACTTCGGAGCTCTCTAAATTAGAGAAAATCAATTTCTCTTTTACATAATATAAAATTTTCTAACAAGGGTTTTAAAGTTGAAATAGAACTCCTTGTCTAATAATAACATAAAGTGAGAAGTACTAGTTTTACATTTGATTTATCTGTTTTTTAAAAATATTTTATTTGGTTGTATATTATGTGAATCATGAAAAAAGTAGAATATGAATGATTCTTATGAAAAATAAGGCATTTACTTTGGAATATATTAATAATTAAAGTATAACACGAATTATATAAATGATTGAATTTCGTTTGGGGCAATTATCAAATAGTCCCTCATCCTAATGAAAACACCAAGGACACACATTTCATGAATTTACCACCAGGTCCGTCGGTTAAAAGCCCACCCGCGTCATTGTTAATGCCACTGCACTTTATGTTAAAGGGACAGCTGTCGCTATCCCTTTCTCCCCCTTCTTTTTTGTTTTTTTCTTCTCCCAAAACTTTAAAATGAAATATCTTAAGATCTAGAACTCAAAAAATAAAATAAAATCAGAGACCATTGTATTATTCGTATCGTCAAAACTAATCAAACTAGCAGCATCAACATATAATTTGGAGCAAATTTAATATATTTGTTAAGTTCACAGTTATTCTAATTAAGTTCACAGTTGTTACAAGTTCACAGTTGTTTTTTATAAGTTCACAGTTATTTTTTTACATTTGTTCCAATAACAATTAAGAAAAGTTCACAGGTGTTTTAGCTAAATTCATAATTTCTGCATGAAAATGACTATCATTTACTTAATTTACAAATTTTTTTAGTTAAGTTCACAGTTGTTTTAGATTTGACCTATTTGTTAAGTTCAATGTTGTTTTTTGTTAAGTTCACAGTTGTTTTAGTTAAGTTCACAGTTGTTTTTAGTATTTTATAGCCTTTATTTTTTTTTTCAATTTTATGAGATTATTTGACCTAGTTGTTAAGTTCACAGTTATTTTTTGTTAAGTTCACAGTTGTTTTAGTCTTTATGGCCTCTATTTTTACAATTTTATGAGATTGTTTGACATATTTGTTAGGTTCACAGTTGTTTTTACTTACGTTAACTTTGTTTTTTGTTAAGTTCACAGTTGTTTAGTCCTTTATGACTTCTATTTTTGCAATTTTATGAGATTATTTGATATATTTGTTAAGTTCACAATTATTTTTAATTAAGTTCACTGTTGTTTTAGTTAAGTTCACAGTTGTTTTTAGAATTTTATAATCTTTATTTTTGCAATTTTATGAGATTATTTGACCTATTTGTTAAGTTCACTGTTGTTTTTTATGCAATTTTTGCACCAACCCGTTAGAGATGCCCTCAAATCATTTAAAACTTTCTTACACGAATTTAACGTAAATTCCCCAAATAATTTTGTTATCAGAACTTTGTTGTTGATATTGTAACCCGGAAATCAAATCCATGGAAATCTCATTGGCAATTACAAATAAGAAAGAGATTAAAATCATATAAATATTTCAATTCTTACAAACTATTTCCAAGAAAATCAAGACCAATATCATTACACAAACCAACGCATCCTAGCGTGATTGGTTCTCCCTACCTCTTACAACCTTAGGAAGTAAACTATATTTTCAGACAGATTTAAATTGAACTTAAAAAAAAATCTAGAAAATTATAGGCTTGCCAAAATTAGAATCCCAAGCACCCCCTTCTTTCAGATACTGCACATACCTAGCAAATTCAGGCTTAGCAGTAGGCTTTTTCCTGCTACTTTTTTCAAACAAACTAAACAAAGGATGAATCTTGCTAGCCTTTTTAGCTTCCTTGGCTGCATATTTCGCCTGAGAATCTAATTTCGCCGTCGATTATTTTGTCTGAAAGTTCACTTCCGGCGTTCATGCATTGGTCTGAAAGTTCACTTCAGGTGTCCATTAAATCGTTATAGAAAGAGTATATATGACCCAATCATTGTAGAAAGAGCAGATCAGAGGTGTAGAAAGAGAAGATCTGGCCAAATCGTTATGAATGGGATTATACCGGAGTGGTCGCCGATGATGGGACGCGAGAGATCGCCGGAGATGAAGAAGAGAGAGACAGAAAGTAGAGAGAAATTAGAGAGAGAGAGAGAGAGAGAGAGAGAGAGAGAGAGAGAGAGAGAGAGAGAGAGAGAGAGAGAGTCGTGTGTGGATGAGAGGGTGTGTTGGATGCCTCCATCTCCCTTTTGGGCACCAACAGTTGATTGCTCGCTTGGGATTGACCCACAAAATCCTGAAGGTCTTTAAGAGAAAAAGCAGCAGTTGATTTTGAAACTGTCGAAAGAAGCACACTATCAGAAGAAGGCAGAATCAAGAAACACCAAGAAGAGTTACACAAGGATCAAAATAATCTTACCGATTGACATTCCAGTGGAAGGTGGTATCTCTTTATTCTCAGGAACGATTACGTCTTCACAAGGTTGGAAGGATCTTTCCCCTTCTGATAACTCCAACAATCTATTCACCTTCCCAATCGTTTCCGCAGATGGAGGGAAAATCTTCACCCACTCAATAGCTGCAAAACCAACAGAAAAATTACAACAGGTAAGTGTGGGAAAGAAGAGAAAATTGGAATTTATAAGAAGGATACCTTCCCTATTCCATTCAGTCGCCAAGAAGTCTCCTTCCTCCAAAGAGTCCTTCTCAACAAAAAAGTACTTCGATTTCCAACCCCTATCACTTACAGTGACTTTCGAAAACAAGGGCTTCATTCCAGACCTAGTCTTAAGAAGGTATCTCGTGGAACCAAATGTTTGGAGTTCATACACAAAGGCTAACTCCTTCAAACCTATATCTAAACCGAATTCACGGTTCACCCTCAAGACACAAGAAAAGATACTCCAAACCATGGGCATCACTTGTACAAAAGCAAGGTTAGTATTTCTAAAAAACTCATTTATCATTGCAGGGAAAGGGTAGGAAAAACCTAGAGTAAAGGGATACTCATAAAAACAAACCCATTTTGGGGAAACGAAGTCAGACCTAAGAAAAACATCGAACGGCCTAAAGATGGTAGAATCTGGGAAGCAGTGTCGATCTTTGAGAGATTCGATCAGTTCGTTGTTGAAAACACAGATTTCTTCATCCGGTTTTATCTACAAACCTTCACACGAAAAACCCCCGTCCTCGTGCAAACTCGGAGGATTTTTCGCGGCTTTTCCCTTTTTTGAATTCACCATGTTTGAAAAAAAAGAAACAGGAAGAGAAAAGGAGGGAAGGATTTTACCTTCAAAGCAGAAATCACCGCCGTGAAGAAGAACAGATGAAAATGATTGGAAAAGATAAAGGAGAAAGTGAAAGGAGATTTTGGTTTTGAGCCCTAGATCTAGGGAAGTGGTTACGGTAATTAATTAGGAGATTAACCCTCAACCGCCACGTCTCTTCTCCATTAATTAACCGCAGGGCTTCTAGAAGGTTGTGGAAAAAACTGATCTCTTAAAATTCTTTTAAAAGACAGTTTTTTGGGGACAATTGTTATGGGTAAAATTCAGGATTGATGCATCTTGAGTTCTTATCAGCATGTCAACATCTTCACACTAGAGGGCAAGGTAAAAATTATTTATTTAATAATTTTTATTTATTTCTGTTATATTTTATCACAGGGATAAAAAAGCACGTGAGAAAACCATGACCAACAGACTCCTTTCAACGGATCGAAGACTAAGTCAAGATGAGGATGACTTACCGAGATTGTAGGGGAGTTGGTTAGGATTTGATTTTTTCTGTTTTCTTTTATTTAAAGCTCATGGCTGGAGAGAAAAAGATACGAACACATATACACACACATTACACTCACATAGCTCAAGAACACGTTGTAATCCGCCATAGCTTTCTACCTTGTAATTCATTGATAATACAATTGTTTGGGAAGGTAGGTGACCATAATCACCTCCCGAGGTTTTGTGCCGGCGAGATAGTTATCTCAAGGGTTTTCCTCGTTACATGACCGAGCCATCTTGATTACATTATTGCACCAATTTTATTCCATTGCACCCTCCTTCGTTTCATTTCAAATTTCTTCTTTGTTGATTGTTTTTTTTACCAAAACACGAGGGAAGACGGATCTTCCAATAAGCATAATTCGACCCATCTAAAACAGAAAGCCTCTTTTATTAGGATTAGCAGGGTTATAAGCCATGACTAATGGATCAAAATACTTAGTATATCAAGTGTTATGCTCTGATACCAATTGAAATTGTTAAAGGCTTAACAAAGGAGAAAAACTAAACGAGTGTTGTCAATAGTATTTCCAACACTAATAACAACACTTTTCACACCAGTCCAAAATAAACGAAAATAATTGTGATTTTTAAAGCAGCAAAAATAATAAAAATATACAAAAGAGAATAGATTTTTCTCAAGTTATATATATATATATATATATATATATATATATATATAACTTTGAGGGTGCCCGATGGCAAGAACTTTCTTATAAATAAACTTTCGTTAAAAGGCCAAAAAGTTCCCGAATAATTTTCAATTAATAGCTCAATAGAACAACTATTGTAGAACACATTCTTTATAAGAACACACTATCTCACACACAGAAACACTCTAGGAATGAGAGCTATTCAATATAATTCACTAGTGTTGGATAGAGTAATGCCAACACATGGGACAACACTGTGAAACTTTCTGTTTTTCTTTAGTTTTTAAAAAATAAAACTTTCTATTTTACTCTATCACATAGATTGACTCTCACACACGCGCACTCATGCTATATCTGTCATTGCACTACATACCCTCTATAAATCCGGGAAGAACAGATGACGGTTGTTGGGTTTTATGGGTCCATGCGCAGCGGAATTAAGCATCAAATTAACACAAAACCCAAGCCCTAATATCCGTTCTATACGATTAAATTGAATTCCTATGAGATAGAATTTACCAACCTTTATTGCTTTCCGGTCTTGAGCTATCGAACAAGTTGTCGGTGTGATTTGAATCACAATCTTCGATCTTCAAAACCCTTTGAATCTTTGGATTGGAACTCTAGGCCTTGATCGTCATACGAGCGAAGACCCTCTAGTAGTATCCACACGTAAGAATGAACCAAGAACAGTTCTTGAGAATTGCTAGATTCTTAAACCTATGGAAGAAATATTGAGAAACCTTTTTGGTGATTTTCTCTCTTGAAAATTCGGCTCTTTTATTAGGGTTTACAGACTTAATATTTATACTACATTAGTATAGGTATTTGTTTCCTAATCGAATTAGGAAACTCTGTAAAACCGCCTATGTGGCTAAAGTTGTCGCGTGACAAAGTCTGACTTTGTCGCGTGACAACTTAAGCCAGATCAGGAACTTTCAATCATTTCTTCCTTTGGTTTAACAAATTCATTCTAGTTGTGTGTGACCCAATAGGATTATAATATGTTGGCAATGAGCTCGATCATATCGATCCTCATAAGACATAAGCGGACTCTAGCAAGCCATTATGTCTACCCAAATAATATAACGTAAGAGTTCACGTTTCCAATGGTACACTTCCATTTCTCCCTTTGTCTCACGATGTTATATTGAACACAAGTCATGGTCCTCGTCAACTTGTATTTGTTCAATGCTTTCTCGATCTTGAGTATAATGATAATTCAATCATATTGGGGTGTGGCCACACGCTTTCATCATTATCACTCATCGAGGGGCCCAAGCAAAACATCTCTCTTTCGAGGGACAAATTCCATCTTGACTTATCATCCTTCCCATCATGAATCCGATCATGCCAAAGATAGCGTTTATAAATATCGTGTTAAGATATCGTTTGACTAAAATCAAACATGACTTTCATCATATGTAAGGTCATGATAATCTCAGGTCTAGGGACTAAATGAAGTGACCATATGAGATTTAATTATGACATTTGACCATGACATAAATCTCATACGGGTCAAGTCCAGTCACTCATTCTCTAACAAGTACCCATAGTTTCAATGTGCATATCTATGCATATAATCATCATATGATTATCCATTGACAATTATACTAATTATTCTTTTAATAATTAGGGACGGAGATTATTACAATAAATATGCAAAATATATAATTATCAAATAATAAACATAAACGATAAAGATGATACATAACGGTTTTAAGTTAAACATAACTAAAGCCTAGGGCATTACACCAACAACGGTAACCACCTAGTCGCCGGTCTCACCGAAGTTGGATCATCCCACTCCGCGTATTCAATCCATCTAGATTGTCATATCGCGGGGAGCCTAGCCTTCCAGCCCTGCATCGCCACATATCATGTAGATTGACTTTTTAAGACACTCCGTGACCGGTCGGTTTGATCTTGGAGTCCTTGTAATCCCTTTTCAAGATCTTGTTTTGTGCAATAATCCAAGGAAAAGAAATCAAAAAATTGTCGCTTCGGAATTGTCCCTACAATTGTCCCTTCGGATTTGCCCCTAAAAAGAGAAAAATTTCTCACCAAATTTTATTGCACAAAACTCGATGTTACTTGAGATTACTTCGACCCCTAGGTCCTTAGGTTTGGATTTCGAATGTTAGAAACCCCCAAAACGGGTTTTCCGTCCGACCAAAATTAGGACTAAAATCAGAAAAATGTGACTTCCCGTGGTGTTGTCTCGCGCGGGACTACTTGTCCCGTGCGAGACAAGTGTTTGGTCTTTTCGTGTTTTGGCAAAAACCTTCAAGCCTTCATTCACCCTATTCAGCCGACTTGTTGGGACTCGATCATGGTTTAACACAGTTGCTACACGTCTAGGTTCTTCGCCAAAGCTCGACACGATGTCTGCTTCTCCTTCTACCACCGAGGCCGAAATCAACGAAGCTAAGGCCCAACTCATCAAAGCCATGCTTAGGTTGGATGAACAAAGTAAGAAAATTGATGAGCAAAACTCCCAAATGGCCGCCCTCATGCAAGAGCTCCATGACATGAAAGTCAAGAAAGGAAGAAAACAAATGCAGAAAGAGGAACCCTCCTCCGATGAAGAGGAATCCTATACCAAAAAGAATAAGAAAACAAAAAAGTTAGGCAAGAAAGAGGAAGAATCCGATTCATCCTCTTCCTCATCCTCCTCCGATGATGAGGGACATATATCCAAGGGTACTAGAACCAAGAAAGAAGGCAGTGGTGAAACTACTAAACTTGGTGACCATGTTACTAAGAACTACCTCGAGAAGAAACTTGCAACCCTTGACACCTCAAAAGGATCATTCATCCCATTTGATCCCGATGCTTTTCAACAATCCATCACCAAGTTTCCTCGCAAGTATAAGACACCCGATATTGCCAAATTCAATGGTACTACCTATTCTCGAGCTCATGTTGAGACCTACACTTGGGCCATGCTTCCAATGGGCGTTGATAACACAATCTTGGCCCAATGCTTTCCTCAAACTTTGGAGGGTGCTGTAAGGGATTGGTACATGTCTCTTTCTATGACTACAAGGCTTGACTGGTCGTCTGCATGCTTAGTCTTCCAAAGGCAGTTTGAAGACAACTCCACTTACCGCCCTACTAGGAGAGATCTTGAGCAAACTAAACAACATGCAAACGAGTCTTTTGCTGAATTTGATAGAAGATGGAGACTCAAACTTATTGAAATCATCGAAAGACCTACTCTCAAAGAGCAAATCCACATCTTCCTCCAATGCCACCGTGATGAATTTCAAGAGAAGCTCGCCGGTAACTACTTTCCTAGCTTTAATGAACTCCATGAGTCCGGAATTAGGATTGATGAATTCTTAAAAAGCAAAAAGAAGGAAAGTAATTTCCGCTACAACAATCCCACCACGAGTAAGGATGCTTCAGTCAACACTATTGCATTCAACTGCTCAACACCGGCAAGTATTCTGCTGTTCCTCCTCCCGAAAAGAAAAAGAGGCACTATGACAAACTTGAAGGAATCACTCAAGAAGAACTCCTCGATGTTCTCGTCAAGAATGAAGAGATCAAACCAAGGGAAGGTGGTCCTCCTAAGGATATGGGTCCTAATCATGCTCATCATTTATTCTGCAAGTACCACAACTTCTCCGGCCACGACACCAACACTTGCCACCACTTGAAGGACATCATCCAAGACCTCTTTAACAATGGAGAGTTAGAACGTCCCAACGTCATAACCAATCCTCTCCCTCGCAATCCATGAAGAAGATAAAGTTCCAAGAAGAAATCTACACTTACCACTTTGGGGCTACAACTATCCTCTCCATTTATCCTTTGATAGAAGTAGATTAGGTTTTAAAATTCCAAGTATGAACTCGAAGAGTCATTATGTCTTTCTAGTACTCCTCACCTCCGCTAGTTTGTGTCATCTAAACTATCGAGTCTGTTCTTAAATTTCTCAATTAATCAAAGTCATTTTTCCTAAAAACTTTCCCTAAGGTTGTTCTACCTTATGAATATCATTTAATTCATACAGAATAATGGACCCTCCATTCCCTAAATAATTGAAAAAATAGAGACTTCTAAGCGAGTTTAAGAAGAGAGTTATCCTTAGGAGGCTTAAGGGCTAAACATTACCCCTACTGAAAGTCAAATGTCAACAAGCGAAGAAAGCCAAAGGATACTGCTGTCAACACTCATCCCCAAAAGAGTAGGGGCTACTCAATTCAAAGCTTTGAGAGTACAAAAAAAAAATCTCAAGCTTTCATCACCCCCACAACAAAAGTGAAAATTCAAATGCATAAAGGACTCTCCCACAAAGAAGAGGAGTCAAGTGATATCAACAAAAGAAAAGAGGATTCCTCAATATCCTCTTATATCAAGTGAAGAAGACTTTCAGTATTAAGAAAAATGTTTACCCTTAAGTCATACTAATCATTGGCTTTCTTCTCAAACTTATTTAGAAATTTCTAGATGATGCACGGTTCATTAAAAGGTAGAATAACTTTTCTAGATTCTTGAGCCAAGTAATGTTTCTTGTTGAGTCTAGGGGCTTTCTGTTAGCCACTCTCATACACACTCTTGAAATCCATGCATCAAAACTAGGGCATCCTAACCTTTCCTCCCCAAGTCAATCTCTACTTCAACTCTTCAAAATAATCAAATCTGCATTAGGAGCTTTCCTCTTTGCCTCTCACTCTAATCATTAGAGAATACACTTCTCCAAAGAGTCAATGCTTGGATCACCTTCCAAAAAATAGAGTCCGTCTCTCCTCAACTGACTTGAGATCTCATATCTCTCTACTCAATAAGATTCTCTCCTCTCAGTTCTCTTCGAGTTAACATACTACTTTCAAAAAAAAAAGAGAAAAGAAAAAGGCGCAAAAGAGATGCCCGCTAGAATGAAAACCTGAAAGGGCGGTCTAGGCAAAAACCAGGGTGCATCACTAAAAAAAATAAAAAAAATCAAGGACAAAGGGAGAGTATTCTTCAGCCTTCTTCATCGAATATCATTTGATCTTCTTCAAATCAAATCAACGAGGAGAGTCTTCTTCGATCATCTTCAAATCCAGAAAGCAGACTCACAAGCCTGTTTACAAAGTCATCTACAACTTGCAAGCAACTTGGGGCTTGAGACAGCAAAGGGCTTTGTACATAGAACCATTACGACATTCGACAGATTTGTAGTCGTTTGCCTCCTAGAGACACGACTCAATGGAGAATTAAGAATGAAGATTCGCAACAGGCCTAGATGTGTTCACACAAGGTTACTCATTGAAATTCAACCTCGCTGAATAGCAACAGATTCTGCAAAACCTGATTTGGTCCCAACTTGTCAAACACAAGTTCACTCATACAGTTCACCCATCTCTAATATAAATCCATTCAAATGTACATACATTTCCATATACCATATGCTCCTACATAAACTCACCACCAAAATGACCAACCGGCCATTTACACGAACAGACGTGAGCACCACCACATAAGTCCAGTTAAACAACTAAAACCTGGAAATCTATTTGGAATCTTTATGTGCTAACAGGTGCAGAAAGGTAAGAATCATTCGGGTCCATCCGAGACCAGCATGCATATATCCTTGCATTACAGGAGCCGACAGAACCTCCACCTCGGCAACACCAACAAAGTCTGTAACGACAGCAAACTTCAAGTCCGTGACCTCGGCAACATCAACAAAGTCTGTGACGGCAGCAAACTTTAAGTCCGTGACCTCGGTGACATCAACAAAGTCTTTGACGGTAGCAAACTTCAAGTCCATGACCTCGGCAACATCAACAAAGTCTGTGACGACAGCAAACTTCAAGACCGTGACCTCGACAACATCAACAAAGTCTGTAACGACAGCAAACTTCAAGACCGTGACCTCGGCAACATCAATAAAGTCTGTGATGGCAGCAAACTTTAAGACCGTGACCTCGGCAACCACAACAAGAGACTGTGACGGCAGCAACGACAACAAAGTACGTGACCTCGGCACAATGGCAACGTCAGTAACCTCGGGCGGCGCACTTCAACAACTTCATCAACAAATAGGTATCTTCAGAACTGGGTCAAGTCTTTGATTCCTCAGTATGATTTTATCTTTTCAAAAAAAAAATCCCTCTTCAATTTTCAAAAATAATTTTCAAAATACCTAAAATAGCCTTTTTAGTTTTTTGGAGTCGACCATCCCTTTGTTCAGAATGATGTCTTTTCTATCGATGACATGACTTCTTCCATAAGTCTTGTCGCCGAGGGGCTCTGTAGACACCCCATTCTGAACCAATAATTATATGATTACACTACTCTTCGTCTCTCTTTTGTGTTTTAATGAAAGCATATCAGTTTCATCATGTTTCGTTAAGTTTCTAACTAACCTCGTTAGTTTTGGACCTAACTGACTAATGGAATAACTGAAAAGGGCAAAATGGTCAAAAGACTAGTTCTCCCGCGCTGGACATACATGTCTCACGCGAGACAACCCCTCTGCAGGATATGCAGAATCACTTTCCTTCTCCATTTCAACCTCTTTTCTAGATAAAGCATCATCTAATTCGGTTCTCCAATCATATCTGAGTTCTGGAACCTTCCTAAGGTATTTTACCTCTCCACCTTTACCTCTTAAACCCCTATAAATACCTGATGGCTTTCAGTATTTCAGAGGTCCCCAATCCCCGATCGAAAACACATAACACACACATTTTGTGGGTTTCTCTCCCTGAAAGATTCCTACAAAATCACCCTAAATCACCTAAAGTTTGTTTATCAACCTTGTTGATCAACAAACATCAAAGTCCGAGTCAAGGATTGAGGTGAACCCCTATCCACATCAAGATTCAAATCTAGGATTGAGTCGAAACCCTGCCCGAATCTCTTCTCAAAAGGTAATCATCCTTTAAACTTTCCTTTCTCTTCTCAATCCCTCTATTGATTTTAGAGTAGTGTAATCCCATCAAAAGGATTAGCCTAGAGTCCCTTCAATCCATGGAGGTAATCTTGAAGCATATAATCCGACATTCCTAATCAAGAAATTGATTAGGGTTTTCTTGTTCTTTTATTTAATTAGTAATTGAAAAGATTGATAATAATCAATTGGCAAGACCAATCTTCGGATTGGGTGGAATGGGTACTCCTCGACCTTCCCATTCCATAACTTAACCCCCGAACCCTCAAATCTCTTTAAAATCAAAAAGGTTTTTCTTATTGTTTTCCTAAATAAATAATAAGTGGCGACTCTGTTATTCATAAAAATATCAACGCTACACTTGTAAGTGTTGGGTTTTGGGGTTACAAATGCAGCAGAAGAACTTTGAACAACAACAAAACCCTAGTCCTTTAATCCGTTTAGCATGAAGAGATTAGAAATATGAAATAGAATTTACATACCTTAATACAATTTGTTTGATGCTTGAAACGAATTTCAAAATTCAACCTTTGAATTTATTGCCGAATCTTCAAACTTCTCCTTGATCTTCGATGTGATGAATTTATCCAAGCCTTAGATGATAACATAATCACCCTCTAATGGTATCGACACGCGAACTAACCAAGAACACTTCTTGTTGGATTGCTAGATGATCCTTCCGATTATTGAAACTCCTTTCAATAATCAATGGCATAAACAATGTAATTGATTTTGGGATTTATTTGATTTTGATTCTCAATCAAAGATCAAATCTCTAGAGTTTCATAAACCTAGAACAATGTTGTAGAGAGAGGTTTTTGGCTGCAAAAAGATTGTATTTATACGTAGGTATAAATCCTAACAATTAGGTATGAATCCTTGTCCAAGACCAAAACCAAATCGCCAAAGGAAAAATGGGTACGGCTGAAATTCGCTAAAGGCATGACTCGTGCTCCTGGGCACGACTCGTGCTCCTGGGCACGACTCGTGCCACGAGTCATTCCAGCTAGTCACGAGTGGTCCAAGCCAAATTTAAGTCATACCATGACTCGTGACAAAATATGCACTCGTGCTGATCAAGGGAACGACTCGTTCCCAAGAGCACGAGTTGTGCCCAATCCCACAAAGTCAAAAAGTCAACGAGTTGTTCCTTGGTTGCCAAAATGCAGTCGCACTGCTTCTGTCACTAGTCGTGACCCTTGGCACGAGTCGTGACCCAGGGCACGAGTCATGCTCCTGGTCACGAGTCGTGCCAGAACCCAAAATCCATAATTTTTAGCCATGATCAAATTCGATCTTTGTGTGTGACCCAATAGGAATTATATTATGTTGGTAGTGAGTCTAAATATCGACCTCACAAGACATAAGTGGTTTCTAGCAAACCATTATATCCACCTAATTAATATAAGATCAAAGCTTGATTCCTCAATAGATCAAATGTCACAATCCCTTTGTCCACCATGTCCAATTGAACATGAGTCATGGTCCATGTAAACTCACATGTTCAATGCTTTCTCGATTCCGAATATGTTGATAATCCAAGTGCATTTGATCTCTATCAAATCTCTTGAGTGTGGCCACACATTTCATCAACATCATTCATCGAGGGGCCCAAGCAAACATCTCTCTCAATGAGAGGGACAAATCCCTTCTTGACTTATCATTCTTCCCTGCATGAATCCAATCATGCCAACATAGCCCTTATTGCTACCCTATTAAACATAGTGTTAGACTACATCAAACACGACATTCATCAAGTGGAAGATGATGATAATCTCAGGTACAAAGGATTCAATGACACTACTATCATGAGATTTAATCATGTCATATATGACTATAGACCATGTCATAAATCTCATTGGTAGGCCATGTCCATTACTTGTTCTCTAGCAAGTACCGATAAGTGTAATGTGCATCACATGCATATAATCATCTCCATGATTATCCATTACCAACTTATACTAGTTATTCATAATAACTAGGGACGCAGTTCAATATAATAATCATGTAAACATATAATGAACCAAATAAAATTTCTCTATAATAAATGATAAAGACGATTACATAGCGGTTTAAGTTATAAGTCAAACATAACTAAACGCCTAGGGCACTACACCAACAGTAAGATAGTTGGCCAAAGTATTAGGCTCAATAGCCACACTCTCATCATCGACGTTTGAAAGGTCAAAGGCTCTATTGATCACCAAAGGATTAAAATCATAGATGGTTCCCCTCACAAAAAAATTCCCATAATAAGGGGTATTCCTATCATCTATGTCTTCTCGTATATGGGCATTGAAGTTCCTCAGCACACTCTCAACATACCTAGCTACCATTCTCACCATTGGTAAAAACCGCCTATCCTCAAGAAATTGATATATGCCATATGTTTTGAACTTATTAACATCGATGTTTCTATCATTAAGAATCCTTTTTTCTGAATCTTGAACCCATTTATCCATATTAGACTCACTATAAAACTCCTCAAACAAAAAGGGAAGTTCTTAAAAACCAAATGACTCATGTTCAGTTCTAGGGTTTGGAGAGGGAGTAGGTGATACCTCAGGTGTTGCTACAGGTGTGGTGGTGGATGTGGTTGCTTGTGTTATGGCTGTTGCAGCTTGTGTTGTGGATGGTGTTGTCTCTGCATTGGCAACACTTGAGACAACACTTCTTTGGAGCTTTTGTTTTTTGATCAATCTCTGTTGGGCTTTAGATAGTGGTTCATCAAAGTCATCCTCTAACCAAGCTTTATAATCAGAAGTGGATGACTTATCTTTGCTTGCTTTATAGTTTTCATCTGATCATTTTTCAGAAGACACCTCATGTGAGGAACTTGCTTCTTCATCTATTATCTCCACCGGGTCATCAAGTGTGTTTAAAGCTGCACCTCTTGGCATTGACAATGTCTTGAGTCTCTCTGATTGACGCCGGCCAAAGGAATGAGCCCTAAAAGGGGCATCAACTGATTTTCGCTTCCTTGTCTTCTTAGGGTTGGTGTTGCGGATGGTGTTACAGAAAGTGTTGTCGCAGGTGATGTCTCCATTGGAATGGCAACACTTGAAGCAACACTGGAAGGGGTTAAAGGATGATGAGTGGATTTTATACATATCTTGTACCTATGTTTCCGGATACTTTATGTTGATTTTGATGTATTTAGATTGGTTTTTGATGTTATTTGAGAGAAATTCTGTTATGTGAGGTTGTGTGAGAAAACAATACACTTTAAGGGTAGTTTTGTCATTTTCTTTGTACTTGGTTGTGGAATCTCATGGAGCCGAAGAGTGTAAGACAATTGTCAATGAAGAAGGGCAACAAAATGGCCAAGGTTCAAGCTCGGGGTCAAACAAAGTCAAGGGACGAAGGCCAGGTCAAAGCTGAGTCAAAGTTGGGCAATTTTGCACAGGGCACGAGTGGAGTACGACTGAAGAAGGATTGGGCACGAGTGGAGAACGAATGGGAATCAAGCATACCAGAGACAAGCTGATCAGAACGAGTGAGAGGCTCTAGCACGACTCGTGAGAACGAGTGGCAACCAAGGCACAATTCCAGCAAAATTGATCAGAACGACTTGGCCCAAGGAGCACGACTCGTGGGCACGACTTGGACTGAAGGGCACGACTCGTGCTAATTAGCACGACTCGTGCCAGGACGCGTATTGTGACGTCAGCACGGCGTTTGGAACAGATTTTCATGGATTTTCTTCCTTTATTTTCCTAGTTAGTTTAGGACTTAATTAGGGAGTATATATACTCCCCTTAGAAGACTTTTTAGGTACCTTTGATTTTATTTTCTTGCCTAGGTTTTGGAAGCATTGAAGGATTTCAGATTTTTAAGGTTTTTGCTATTTTTCCAGGTTTGATGCATTATTGTTATTCATACTTTGTGATCGTTATCATGAATATGAGTAGCTAAATTCCCTCATTCATGAATTGGATGTAGTAATTGTTGAACCTCTATGCTAATTTAAGTTTGAATTCTTCCAAACTTTCTCATTCTTATTTGATGAATTAATTATCATTATTTAATCTGTTTTAGACTATTGCACTACCGTGGACGGTTTATTTAAAGTACACTAATTCATCAATTAGGTTGGATTGTTGACCTACCGGAATACAAGACAACCTAGATTCATTTATTTCTTATGGACTTAATCAGTTTCTTGAATATTGTTTTGACCTACCGAAATTTACAATAAGATAGAAATATTAGGGTTGCAATCCGAACACCAAACGTCCCAACCCTTACTCACGTGAAAGAATCTTTGAATGAGATTGTTATTTTTATTATCGAAATCATAGCATAGAGGGGATACAATTATGAAATCCAATCCATGAATTCCTTTGATCTGATTAAATCCTTGTTTCTTGCTTATTTGATTTCTTCAATTAAATAGTTTAATTTCTCGTTTTAGTAATTTAGTTAATAAACCAAATTAAAAACCCCTTTTTGTTACTTTCTGCACCATTTGAATCAACTTGTTAAAGCACACGAGTCTCTGTGGTTCGACCCTTACTTTTGTACGTTGCTACTTCGGTGACTTGTACACTTGCAAGGTATTTTTATTACACAGTGGAATTTTCTCCATCAAGTTTTTGGCGCCGTTGCCGGGTACTTGTTGTGATTTTTAACAAGTTTATTTAATCGGTGCATGTTTGGTCGCCGGTCATTGGATCCTAATTTGGTTCCTTTGAACGACGATATAGACAAAGTTGAGAGAGGCATTCCCTCTACTCAAGTGAGCGAGACTGATTCTGAAACTTTTGTCACCGAGACAGAGGTAACTTTGAGTGACTTAGAAACTTCTTCCACCGAGGGAGAAGAACTTGAATTTGATATGGCTTTGCAAGCACCCACTATGGATGCCTTCTCTAGGCCTGCCGCGGGTGGACACATCTGTGTCGTGCATTGTGTTAACTGATACAACAAAAAGTTATGAGGTAAAAGGCCATCTGTTTAACATGATCCCTCAATTTCATGGCCTTCCCTCTGAAGATTCTTTGAATTTCTTGAGGGAATATATGATGATTGTGTCAAGTTTTCCATTGAGAGAAGGTGTGACTGACGAGCACCTAAGACTGAAATGTTTTCCCTTTGCTTTGAGAGATAATGCTAAGATGTGGCTTATGTTGCTTTCGCCTAGGAGCATCACTACGTGGGATGAGTTACATGATATATTCTTGAGAAAGTATTTCCCACATGCCACGTTAGCCACCTTTAGACAGAAAATCATTGGGTTCACTCAGGACTCATTTGAGGCATTTCATGAAGCATGGGACAGATTTAAGATGCTTTTGGTGCAATGCCCCCACCATAATTTTTCTTTACCATTATTGCATCAGACTTTCTATGGGGGGTTGACACAAGCCGATCAAGCTATGGTTGACACGTAGCCGGAGGCTCTTTAGGAGCTAAAACTGCAGATGAGACCCAAGCCCTGTTTGAGAGACTAGCATCTAACTCTCAACAGAAGGGGTCAAGGGGTAAAACAAATGGTGTGAATGGAATAGGGATGAATGATGAGATCACAAAACAAATTGCACTTCTGAATCAAAAATTTGATAAGTTGACCATGAGTAGTACTTCCAATTCTGCATCCAATGTGTCATCTGTTGGTAATGTAATGCATGATAGTTGTGTAACTTGTGGTTCTAACACTCACTCTCATGAAGTTTTCCCCACCACTAGTCCCCATTTATATGATCATGAGCAGGTACAGGCGATGCAAGCATATATGCAGAGGTTCCCGCAGAACAATCCATTTTCACAGACATACAATCCGGGGTGGGGGAAGCACCCTAATTTTTCTTGGGGAGGAAACCAACAGCCGAATAAAACTCTCCACCCCCAATTACCACAGCAGGGGCCTTATGAAAGGAAAAGAGAGCCTTGGGAAGAGGCCATAGATCGGATGAGAGCGGAGCAGCAGCAAGCTAATAACAATCAAGCTGCTGCAATGAAAAAAATGGAGATCCAATTGGGTCAATTGACTGAGGCATTACAGGGACGACAGCCGGGTACATTCCCTAGGCAAGGGGAGCAAGCGAAGGCCATCATCACCTTACGTGGTGGCAAACAGGTAGACAATCAGGTAGCTTCTCCTTCTTCTCTCCCTACATCCCCTGTTGTTGATCCCCGTGTTGTGGAAGATGTGATTGTGGAAGATGTTGTGTCTGAGGAGGAAGGTACAAATGGAGTGGGGAAAGATGTGACTGTTGAGCAACCCACCCCCAAGCCATATGTACCTCCCATTCCTTTTCCTGGAAGATTTTTGAGCAACAAACTTGATCACCAAATGAAAGAATTGATTGACATGTTTTCAAAAGTTATTATAAATTTGCCTTTGTTGAATGTGATCAAGAATGTTCCTGCATATGCAAAATTCTTTAAAGAAATTAATTCCAAGAAAATTCAGTACGGGAAAGATGAGAAATTGGTTTTGGGTGAGAATGCGAGCGATGTGGTCAAACATAGTCTTCCACCGAAAATGAAAGACCCCGGGAGTTTTCTAATTTCCATTACTTTGGGGAATTCTCACACGGTGAAAGCTATGCTTGATCTTGGGGCGAGCATTAATTTGTTACCTTACTACATGTACCTTGAGTTGGGTTTACCTGAGCTAAAACCCACTATGATGGCCCTACAACTTGCCGACCGGTCCATTAAAAGACCATTGGGCATCGTAGAGGATGTTTTAGTTCAGGTTAGATCATTGATCATTCCAGTAGACTTTGTGGTTTTAGAGATGCCTCGCGGTGAGGGTAGTCGCCGTGATTCACCCATATTGCTTGGGAGACCATTCATGGCAACGACCAACATCGTGATCAATATTGGTAATGGCACTCTATCTATGACCGTCGCAAATGAAAAGATTGAAATAAATGTTTTTGATGTAATGAAAAATGCGGTGGGTCATGATGAGTCTTGCATGTTTGTGGATGAGTTTGATGAGGTTGATGAGTGTGTGAGTGAGATTTCATGGCATGTGAGAGATTGTGAGGAGTTAGAGTCTTTGATGTCAATGGGCGGTGAGAAACCTAGGGATAATGCGGATGCTCAACTGATGGCTGTGGATAAGGCCGACGAGCACCATCCTAGTGATGGCCCATTTCACCCCCTAGGCCACTTCAATGAGAAGTTGGCACCCTCTATTGTGATTCCCCCGGTCCTTGAGCTTAAAACTCTCCCTTCAAATTTAAAATATGCATTTTTAGGAGGGGGAGAGACTTTACCTGTCATAATTGCATCTGATTTGTCCACGGAACTAGAGGCCCAATTGATTGCTGTTTTGTGTGAGTATAAAGAGGCCATTGGGTGGACATTAAAGGACATTAAGGTAATTAGTCCCTCTATGTGCATGCACAAAATTCATCTCTTGGATGGTGCTAAACCGTCTAGGGAGAGACAGAGAAGGTTGAATCCTCACATGGAGGAAGCTGTGAGGAAAGAGGTCCTTAAGTTGCTAGATGTGGGTATTATTTACCCGGTGGCTGAGAGTGAATGGGTAACCCCGATACAAGTCGTACCAAAAAGATCGGGCATTACTGTGGTTCAAAATGAGAAAGGTGAGGATGTGCCAATAAGGGAAGTGACTGGTCTTAGGATGTGTATTGACTTGAGAAAATTAAATGCTGCGACCAAGAAAGATCACTTTCCCTTGCCTTTTATTGATCAGATGTTAGAGAGGTTGGGGGGTCATTCTTACTATTGTTTTCTTGATGGTTTTTCGGGGTATAATCAGATTGCCATAGCCCCTGAAGATCAGTCCAAAACCACCTTCACATGTCCTTTTGGCACATATGCATTTAGGAGGATGCCCTTCGGGCTTTGCAATGCACCTGCAACATTTCAAAGGTGCATGACCTCCATCTTTTCTGATATGATTGAGAGGTGTGTTGAGGTATTCATGGATGATTTTTCTGTTGTAGGGGATAGTTTTGAAGGTTGTTTAAAGAATTTGGCATCTGTGTTGAAAATGTGTTGCGAAACCAACTTGACTTTGAGTTGGGAAAAGTGTCATTTTCTTGTGAAAAATGGTATTGTTTTGGGGCACATTGTGTCGAGTAAGGGGATTGAGGTTGATAGAGCTAAAATTGACGTGATTGCTAAACTACCTCCCCCGAATTCGGTCAAGGGTGTGCGAAGTTTTCTTGGGCATGCGGTTTCTATAGGCGATTCATAAAAGACTTTTCAAAAAATTTGTAAGCCTTTATGTAATCTGCTTGCCAAGGATACGGAGTTCATTTTTGATCAAGAGTGTGTTGATGCTTTCAATTTGCTTAAATAATAGTTGACATGTGCCCCCATTCTTTCTAGTCCCAATTGGTCTCACCCTTTTGAAATCATGTGTGATGCCTCGGATTTTGCTATTGGGGCTGTTTTGGGACAAAGGATATATAAATTGCCTTCCGTTATCCATTATGCAAGTAGAACACTTAATGATGCACAACTGAATTACACCACCACTGAAAAAGAATTTCTATCTGTTGTGTTTGTTTTGGAAAAAAACCGTTCTTACTTGCTTGGGTCGAAGGTGATTATTTATTCTGATCATGCTGCATTGAAACATTTGTTAAATAAGAAAGATGCTAAGCCTCATTTGTTGAGGTGGATGTTATTGTTACAATAGTTTGATGTCGAGATCCGAGATAAAAAGGGGACTGAAAATGTGGTGGCGGATCATTTATCGAGGCTTGAGGACTATTTGTATCTTAATGTCGAAGAAAGTATGATTCCGGTTAATGAATATTTTCCGGATGAACAACTTCTGTTGTACATGTCCAAGAGCCTTGGTATGCAGATTTTGTCAATTATTTGGTGTCTAATATGATCCCACCGTACTTCACTTATGACCAAAAACGTAAGTTCAGGTCTGATGTGAAATACTACATTTGGGATGACCCTTATTTGTGGAAGATATGTCCGGATAATATTGTGAGGCGATGTGTGCCTGAGCATGAGAAAGAAAGTGTTTTGAAGTTTTGTCATGAGCTCCATTGTGGTGGGCACTTTAGTGGGCAAAAGACCGCTAGAAAATTTGTTCAACCTGGTCTGTAATGGCCCACCATTTTTAAGGATGCTCAAGAGTTCTATAAAAAGTGTGATAGATGCCAACGGACCGGTGGCATAGGAAAGAGAGACGAGATGCCGTTACAACATAATCTTATTGTTGATAGTTTTGATGTTTGGGGCATTGATTTTATGGGCCCGTTTCCCCCGTCCCATGGTTATTGTACATACTTGTGGCCGTTGATTATGTTTCAAAGTGGGTTGAGGCAATTGCCACCCGAACTAACGATGCTAATGTTGTTTCCAAGTTTGTGGTTGATAACATTTTTAGCAGGTATGGAGTGCCGCTGCCGATAATCAGTGATCAAGGTACTCACTTCACCAACAAGAGGTTCAATTTAGTTTTGAAAAAGTATGGGGTGGTGCATAAACTTGCTACAGCATATCATCCCCAAACTTCGGGACAGGTGGAGGTGAGTAATCGACAAATAAAGGGTGTTCTTGAGAAAACAGTGCGTCCCAACAGAAAAGATTGGGCATTAAAGTTGGGGGATGCATTGTGGGCATATAGAACGGCTTATAAAACACCCATTGGAATGAGCCCGTACAGGATAGTGTATGGGAAAGAATGTCATCTCCCGGTGGAGTTAGAACACAAGTCATATTGGGCGGTCAAAGAATTGTACATGGACTTGAATGCCGCGGGAGAAAAGCGGTTGCTTGCACTGGATGAGCTTGAGGAGCTCCGACAAGAGTCCTATGAGAGTGCAAAGCTGTACAAAGAAAGGACCAAACACTATCATGATAAACACTTGAGGCCTAAATTTCTGAGGCCGGGTATGAAAGTCCTCCTTTTCAATTCAAGGTTGAAGTTGTTTCCGGGAAAGTTATGTTCCAAGTGGTATGGGTGAATGAACGCTCGCCCGAAAAAATAAAGGAGTCGCCACGCCATGCTTTTAGAGGTGCACTTTGAAAAACCTTTTTGAAAGAGAACGGGTTCGGAGGTCAGGTTACGTGTTGGGAAGAATCGAGAGTTCACCCAACACGCCTCGTCCGTAGACGAGTCTTTCTAATTTAGACATCCAAATAATTCAAAAGAACGTGCAAACAATGATAATAGGCAAATGCGATAAACATGAATTTTATTGAATAAGCAAGATCATTACAACTTGTAGACCAATTGTCCGGGAGGCCACATCCCTTTACAGCAATAAGAACATATTACAAAAGAAATCAGGTCCTCTGCAAAGGATCATCTATGTCGCGTGACATAGGACTCCCTTGTCCAAATATGTCGCGTGACATCAATGGTCACCTTGCAGAGACTCACAACTAACAGATCACAGAATCTCTAGATGAGCACAAAATTACTATTAAAACCAGATCTAGGCATTAAACAACATGAACATACTACTGAATATTGAAATAACCAACTAAAACAAATTACAACTGAAACATGGTCCCTGCAGATGGTCACGACATGTCGCGTGACACAGGACTCCTCATGTCCAAGTGTGTCGCGTGACATAGGGTTACCATCTGCAGGTACCTCACAAACTGAGATGCAGATCCAACAGATGCACAACAATTATACCAGAATCAATAAGAACAACATGAATTAGATACGAATCGATCAAAGGAGTGTGGATATGGGAGATCCACACTCCCTTGACATCCAAATTGCAAATCTAAGTAGATCACATCATAAGCAAGCAATTGGACTCAAGCATAAACGATTTAAACAGAGAGATTGCAGTTGCCACTTGATAATCTAAGGCAGATGGAGCCTGATTATCAAGTGGAGAAGAAGAGAGAACAATTAAATAAATAAATGAGAGAGAGAGAGAAGAAGAGATTAGTTACCCTTGTAGTCCTCAACTCTTACACAAGTTAGGTGTAGGAGTCTTCGATTCAGCTTTTGGGATGGAGATCTAAGCACGAACTGAGAGCTGAATTGGAAGATCTGATATGTATGGGGAAATAGGAGAGGAATTGGGTTGAAGAGAGGTGAGAGGTGAGGGAATTGGAGGGGAATTGGGTAGTTTTTGTGAGGGAGGAAGAGAGAGAGAGTTTCTGGGGTAATTTGTGCAGAGTTACGTTAGGAGGCTGAAATTCGGATCCAAAACTGAGAGGGGTAGGGTCTTATTTATAGCTGCAGTCCATGGTAGCCTTGTGTCGCACGACGTAACGTAACCACTTTCCATGCTTCGACTTGTCGCGTGACACAAGGTGACCATAACCGTTTTTGGTGCCAAATCTGGTTCTGGAACCTTCTTGGATAATACCTAAAAAGTCCAAAACAGATTTATTCCTTTTAGGTCCCTTAGCCTGAGCAAAGTACAAAAAAAGTACTTCCTTCGCATGAAACTTATGAAATGTTTCCGGAAGTCTCGGGATGGACCGGGAATTTACCAAAACGCCCCTAAATGCAATTTTATCATATTAAAATGCATCTGGAAAGGTCGCGAATTGGATTGGCGTACTTACAGAGCCCCTCGGCAACATCACTTATGGAAGAAGTGAGGTTGTCGATAAAATAAGACCCAATCCCAAAGAGCGGCAGGGGAATAAGGTGGAGGGTTAGACGGTGATCGGTGAATCGGATGGATGGACCTTTTGAGAAAGGATTCCTACGTATCTCGGGGAAGGAATCAAGCTAAATCATAGTTCAGACCTATGACTGTGCGGTCGTCACCCAACATCTGACTGTGCAGTTGTCACCCAAAATCTGACTATGCGGTTGTCACCCAACATCTGACTATGCGGTTGTCACCCAACATCTGACTATGCGGTTGTCACCCAAGATCTGACTATGAGGTTGTCACCCAATATCTGACTGTGCGGTTGTCATCCAACATCTGACTATGCGGTTGTCACCCAATAACTGACTATGCGGTTGTCACCCAAGATCTGACTATGCGGTTGTCACCCAAGATCTGACTATGCGGTTGTCACCCAACATCTGACTATGCGGTTGTCACCCAATATCTGACTATGCGGTTGTCACCCAACATCTGACTATGCGGTTGTCACCCATCATCTGACTATGCGGTTGTCACCCAATATCTGACTATGCGGTTGTCACCCAATAACTGACTATGAGGTTGTCACCCAAGATCTGACTATGCGGTTGTCACCCAAGATCTGACTATGCGGTTGTCACCCAACATCTGACTATGCGGTTGTCACCCAATATCTGACTATGCGGTTGTCACCCAACATCTGACTACGCGGTTGTCACCCATCATCTGACTATGCGGTTGTCACCCAATATCTGACTATGCGGTTGTCACCCAATATCTGACTGTGCGGTTGTCACCCAATATCTGACTATGCGGTTGTCACCCAATATTCGACTGAGAAATCTGTAGCTGCCAGAGGGACTGATGCTATGGTTTATGCTGTTGGGGATTGATGTAGCTTCCGGAGGGTCCTATGCTACTAACTGCTGCTGACGATTGCTGAGTGCGGGGCGGTCTCTTGTCGACTTGTTCGGCTTTGGGGTCTGGGACTTTGCTTGCTATGACGGGACTTTTTGCTTGCTGGGCAGCAAATTCTTGTTGGTACTCTGGTGACGGGGTTATCTTTATTGACGATTGACTTCTGTGTCCCGAGCTTTGCTTGGTGAACCAGGGAGTTTGCTTGCTGGGCATCGAATTCTTATTGACGGTTTGACGGTGGGGCCATTGATCTTGATGTGCCCTGCTGGGGAGATTCAAATAGACAAGGACTTTTTGTCTCGGCTTTGCTTTGAGGGACAATCTTTGAGGTTTGCTCAGTTAAATGTTGTACCTGCGGGGAAAACGACATTCGAAACACTACAATCTAACTATGCTATTTTGTTAGCAAGGATCAAACTATGTTAGCTTGTTTGTATGAGTCTGTTCATTCTGGGAACGAGGGGAAAGGTGTACGGTTTATTGTATTGACAGGTCGGATTTGCCGGGTTTATACATGAGTTTCTGGGACTGCTTTGGGGTAATTGTGTATGGTGGTACAAATGGTGGGGAGAAATCCTCTCCCGTGCAGTAACATTTGGGTACAAGGTGTATTGCAGCGACGACGGCGAGCTAGAGAACGCCACAGAAAAAACCACTTGCAAAACCTTGATGCTTCATGATGCAGACCAAATGTGTTGCCCGGCAGTATGTGTCTGTTTGTCAAGATATGTCGCACGACTGGACGAAGCTCGTAACAGGGCCCTTTTTAAAATCAGTTCCGGCTCCAACTGCAGGCATTGCTTTTTCAACAGGAGGGCACTAGTAGCCTCAACTTTGCAGACAGGCGATTTTTGCAACAAAGGTCGGGACTTTCGAGCACCATGGAGCATTATAATGAGGAAATAGCATCTCGGGAACATCAATTTCGTCAAGACTTTATCGGGATTTCGCAATTTCACCAAAAGCATCATGGGAAAATCATTGACAAGCGATATGGTATGCCATGCCTCTGGCCTCTGAAGAACTGGAGAGTTGATTGGGACTTGCTCCGAGCAGCTTCGCATTTTTGGGACCCGGAGAGGCATGTGTTTACTTTATCATACAATGATCTGACGCCAACCATGGAGGATTTCAGAGCATTGACAGGCTTGGGTGAGGTGGAAACTATAGCATTCCCTCGAGACAGACGGCCGGTTGTGGAGCAATTATCGAATTTCCTGTGCCTGCCAGTAGATCAGGTGTCGCCTATGATTCTGAATGGTGAGCTTGTAGACTTAACCCGGATGGCTCGGCTGCGATCTTCCAGTCCGGCGCTGTTTGATCTTTCTACCTCTCTGGACATGTATGTATTGTTTACCCTGTCAGCCTACTACTTCTGTGGACATGTCGGAGTCTGCTCAGGTGCGCTGCTGGAGGTCGTCAGACAGCTTAGGGGTGACCGAGGTGTGGATCTTCATCAAATTCGGTTCGGCCAAGGGGAAACGGACATTGTACCCCTGCTACTAGCTGAGACTTACCATGGCCTTGATAGACTAGCTGGGGGATCTGATTTCATGGGCGCGGGTGTGATGATGTGCATCCGAAAATTTTCCCATTTTTATTTGAAAAAAACAACGAAACGGAGTCGCCACGCCATTTTAATTTTGAAGGCCAAAACTTTGAAAAAAGCCCGAGATCAGAGATTTAGGTTCGGAGGTCATGTTACGCGTCGGGAAGGACGTTAGTGTGCACCCGACGCGCCTCGTAAAACGAGTCTTCCAAGCTGAAAATCATTTGTGTGTGTGTGTGTGTGTGTTTTGGCCAAAATAAGTTGAAACTCAGAAAAGTAAAAATTGGGATATCTTTTTAAGGCTTTAAACTGATCCCATGATTTTTTGGAAGATTTTTGGATTGAGATTTGGTACTCAAAAGACCTTTTGAAGTTGAGAGCCATTTCTGCCAGAATGAAAAAGGCAGTGGACCTTTGATTTTGAAAGGGATTCAAGGGTCTTAAAACTTCATAATATGGATAAACTCAGAGAATGAAAGTTGTTCTAGACACCTTAAATAAAGTTTATGCGAAGGAATTTTCTATTTTGGAGAAGATTTGAGGGGTCAAAACCTTCTGGAAACCTCAGATATGAGATCTGGATTCCCAGAAGCTGATGAACTAGCCTCTGAAAGAAAATTTGAAAAGAGGAGTTTTACTCACCCAAAAAATAAGATAAAAATATGTATGGAAAGCTATGGATGTTGGCTACAAAAAGTGTTTTGTAGTCAACACCAAATTCCAAGTTCATCTGTGTCCAAAAATTAAGACCATGGACTGAGGTCTGAGAAAATTGCTACTGGACAGCAACTTCTCAAGAAAGAAAATATGATTTTAAAGGGGGTTTTGCATCCATGCTTGTCCCCATTTCCCTAGGTTTTGGTTAGTGATCACTAGACATTTTAGTGGTGAGTCAACTATACCAAACCATCCTTGGGGTACATTAGGACTAAGCATTTCATTTGCTTGGGAAGGGGATTTTTATCCTTTGAAATCAAGATTTAGTGCTTGAAAATGGTTTTTTAGGGTTTTGAAAGTGTGTTTTTGCAAGTAAACAAGAAAAAACTTTGAGAATAATGTTGATCTTGGTAGAAGATCATCCATGGAGATGGTCTTCCATGGTGATCTTCTTAGATCTAGAGCAAGAAGATGAAAGAACTACATTTTGTAGTTTGAAGATGCATGCATGGATGAGATTTAGGGTTAGGAAGAGGAGGGTTTACCAATCTTCCTTGTGTTCTTGAGTGTTTGGCTTGAGTGTATGAGTGTTTAGGGCTTTAATATGAGAGTGAGTGGATGAGTATGAGTTGGGAAAGATTGGAGAGAAAAAGGTGACAATTCAAGTGAATTCTCACTGTTTTCTCTCTATATTTCGCCAGAGGTTCGGTGCAAAATGTGTTCTTCCTCTTCTTTTTGTGACTGGAGGGCTCAATTTATAGCCCTCCTGAAAATGCAAAGATGTCCGCGCGGATGGATCCGCAGCGTTCATTAATTGCCGTCTGTGCTTTGGACACAAGGAATAATCTTTTCAAAATTCAAATTGACCGACGGATTATGTTTCCAAAGATTTCTATTTGTGGTTTTATTCTTTTGTTTTTCTTTTTTAAGATTCTTTTTAAGGTTTAACCTTAAATAACAATGCCCATTTTACCCTCACTTTGTTAGAAATGTTAGGATAGTTAGGAATTGTTAGAAATGTTATAACTTTCGTTAATTTTCTAACGAAAATTCTAACAAGCTCAAATTGGAGCACTTACAGCGGGCAGCCCCACTTTGCTATCTTTGTGGCTTTCTGAGAGACTACGCTTGATTAGGCCAATACCGGAGGGTCAAACAGCGATGCCTTGGGTGACTAGACAATGCAGACTACTGGGGAATGCGGCCACTGACAGTTGGCAAGTGAGGTTGACACGATACGAGACTGGTGATCTGAACTTCTGGATTCCGGCGTGGGGATTGCAGACCATGAGAGACATTCAGGATTGGTCGGTGGTAGTCAGACTGCCAGGGTTGCATGTGTCTTCATTCTGTGTCCCATCACTGGTAAGCAGGCAATATCGGCACCCTCAGCAGATTATCCGGGCTTTGAGAGAGAGGCTGATGACTGATGCTATTCCGATGGTCATGACCGAGCCCCAGACTATGCATTTCTTCAGCAGATCCTTCTTGGAGGGTTTTCTTCCTACACGGACGCTTCTTCGTCAGGCCAGAGGGTTTACATTCTTGACCACAAAGTATCTGATTTGGTATGAAGAGCAACAGGGTCCCGTGCAGCTGGCGATATAGGCTCATCGTAGGGAATACTTAGGAGCAGAATACCCATCCAGCCGGTCTTTTCGAGATACAGAGGCCCGAGGGAATCCAGATAATGTTACCGGTGATGTTGCTGAGGATTATCAGAGGCGAGAGATACGGAGAGCTGCTCTGAGGGATGATCCAGAGGTGAATGCTCGCAGAGAGACCTTGCGACAAGAGAGAGCTGCCAGGGCTGCTTTGAGGGAGACTGGCCTGATCGAACCATCGATACGCAATATACCAGAGCTGGGGCGAGCTCAAACCGACTTATTTGACATTCCTAGGCCAAGGACCTCCCGAGGACCAAGGAAAAGGAAAGACAGAGGTACGAGTTCGGGAGCGGGGACGAGCTTCTAGACACCTTTCTGAGAGATAGAAGACTCTTTATTTTTCTTTTGCTTGTACTTTGAGAGAGATATTTATTTGAACGGAATTTGAGTATCCTTTGATTACCTTAATGTAGACAAAATGGATGTTGAAATTTTATTTCTTTTTTATTCGCAGCAAGTTATTTGAGTCAAAAGTAGGCCATGCTTGAACTCATCAAAAAGAATATTAACTCAAAATGAACCTTTTAAAAGCCTTAGAACTGTAATCAAAATACATTGCAAGACATAAGACTTTGCAGCATTTTTAGACCGAACCACAAGTGGTTGCCTACGTTCCCCTTTTGTAAAGAAAACTAAGGGGCTCAGGTCTTCGTAGTTCGACTCAATTAACTTTGTGTTTAAAGAAAGGGGAAGACAGAAGGGGGACATGGTGCAACCCTGTTTTTTACCTAGACCGCCCTTTTTTTAGGGTTTTCAGTCTAGATGGGTATATTTTTTTAGCGCCGGGCGCATCCCTTATTTTTGCATGGACTGCCTTTTGAGAGGTTTTCAGTCTCATCTGGGACAATTTTGTTGCGCCTTTATTTTCATTTTTTTTATTATTATATATATATATTTTATTTTTATTTTATTTTATTTACAAAGGGGGAAGAAGACTCAATCACACATAATACCGCCGCAACTTGTCTCCGTTGACGGGGTGCAAAAATGGTTTACCATCCAGATCCGTTAGCTGCATTGCTCCTCCGGAGAATATCTTCTTGACTAGAAACGGTCCAACCCAAACAGGTGCCCATTTACCCAATGCGCTACTATGATTTGCGGGCTTAATCTTGAGAACCAAATCACCAACCTTGATATCTATGGGCTTCACTTTCTTGTCAAAAGCACGGGCCATTCTTCTCTGCTATGCCCGATTGTGCTCCATGGCTTTTAATCTGCGTTCATCTAACAGTGCCAACTCGTTGTATCGACTTTGGAGCCAATCAATCTCATTTATCTCATTCTCAAGCAACACCCTGAGGGAAGGAATTTCTAACTCAATGGGCATGACAGCTTCCATTCCGTAGGTCAAGGTGTAAGGGGTTGCACCGATAGCAGTTCGAATTGACGTGCGGTAGCCCCATAATGCTAAATGTAGCTTTTCTGGCCAATCCCTTTCTCGTTCGGCCATCTTCTTAATGATCCTTTCCAAATTCTTATTAGCAGCCTCAATAGCACCATTCGTCTGTGGTCTGTATGGCGAAGACTTGTGATGTTTGACTCTGTATTCAGTAAGCAGGCGATCAGTTTCTCCCTCGAAATGGGTTCCATTGTCAGAAATAATCTCATTTGGGACTCCGTAGCGACAGAAAATCTGTTCCTTTATGAAGCGAGCCACTTTCTTAGCTGTGAGCACTTTGTAAGATGCAGCTTCTACCTACTTTGTGAAGTAATCCACAGCAACAATTACGAATGAGTGCCCATTGCTCCCGGATGGAGTTATCTTCCCAATGACGTCAATTCCCCATGTTACGAAGGGCCAGGGAGTTGTCATACAGTAGAGATCATGAGGAGGGATATGGTTCAGATTGGAGAATCGCTGGCATTTGTCACAGGTTCGCACAAATTGAATACAATCAGTTTCCACAGTAATCCAGAAGTAGCCCAGTCTGATAATGCTATGCATAAGGGATCGAACGTTCATATGAGGTCCGCAGGCGCCATTGTGAACATCTTCCATTACTTTCTGAGCCTTTTCTTTGCTGATACAGAGCAGGAGAGGGCAACCTTCCCTTTTCTTCCACAACTCATTGCCAAGTATGACGTACTGAGCCGATAGCCTTTTCAAAGCTTGCAAACTCTTGGCATGAATACCCTTTAGGTCTCCTTCTTTATCGACGGGGAAAGATGCTTCACCATGCTTGAGATATTGGAAAATTTGACTGTACCACGGCTCATTGACGGTTTCAATCTCTATTTCACAGCAGTATGCAGGATTTTCTCGCCTACCGACCCTGAACGGTTTGATTGACTTTCCTTCTGGGATTTCTACCAAGGAGGCCAGAGTAGCTAGGGCATCGGCAAATCTGTTCTTATCTCGCGGCAGAAATTGGAATGACACTTCCTTGAACTGGCCGACGAGCTCTGCAATGTAAGCGTGATACCTCTGGAGACATGGATCTGAGGTTTTCCATCTGTTGGCGGCTTGATTTATTATCAGTTGGGAATCACCAAACACTTCCAACTCATCCACATGTCGTTCTAGGGCAGCCTCAAGACCAGCTATGCAAGCTTCATATTCGGCCGCATTGTTGGTAATCGAGAAATTCAGCTAGATAGCTATGGGGGTATGCATATCATTCGGGTCTACCAGTACCATCCCAATGCCGTTACCTCTTTTGTTTGCTGCGCCGTCGAAGAATAACTGCCACCGATTGCCATTTTCTATAACAAGAATCCCTTCATCTGGAAACTGGAGATCCGGTCCTCGGGGTTCTGTACTGGGGGAATCATCCAATTGATCGGTCAGAGCTTGTCCCTTGATTGACTTCCAGATCACATATTTGATATCGAACTCAGCTAAGAAGAAAGTCCACTTTGCCAATCTAGTGGAAATGTTGCCTCTATCACCTTGAAACAGATATCTGATCGGGTCCATCTTGGAGACCAGGTGCACTATGTGGGATAACATATAGTGCTTCAATTTTCCGACCACCCAAACCAGAGCTGCGCATGTCTTCTCAAGGGCAGAGTAATTCAACTCACTACCTTGGAATTTACGACTGACGAAATATATGGCATTCCCGATCTTGGAGTCCTTCTTCTCTTGCGCTAGCATGGCTCCGATAGCTGTGTCTGTGATCGTCAGGTATAGAAGTAAAGGCTTGCTCCCGTGAGGTGGGCAGAGAATAGGAGGATTAACAAGGTAAGCTTTGATTCTCTCGAAAGCTAATTGACATTCTTTATTCCAAACCACTTCCTGATTCTTCTTCAATAGCTTAAAGATTGGCTAACATATAGAGGTCTGCTGGTTGATGAATCTGCTGATGTACTGCAGACGGACCATGAAACCTTTCACTTCAGAGACAGTTCTGGGTGGCTTCATCTCGACAATTGCTTTGACTTTTCTGGGATCTACTTCGATGCCTCGCTCTGTGACCATGTAGCCCAAAACTTTACCCCGGATAACTCCAAAAGTGTACTTGGTGGGATTTAGCCTCATGGAATGCTCCCGAAGTCTGTTGAAGAACTTCCTTAAATATGTGAAGTGCTGTCCATCCGACCCTTTTGAGTGAATAATCATATCGTCCACATACACTTCAATCTCCTTATGGATCATGTCATGAAACAGGGTAGTGACGGCCCTCTGGTAGGTAGCCCCAGCATTCTTCAACCCAAACGGCATCACAGTGTAACAATAAGTGCCCCAAGGAGTGGTGAATGCTGTCTTGTCTTGATCTTCTTCGGCCATCTTAATCTGGTTATAACCCGCAAAACCGTCGACAAAGGATTTGACTTCGAAGTTCGCAGTTGCATCTACCAGCATGTCGATGTTTGGCAAGGGGAAGTCATCTTTGGGACTGGCCTTGTTAAGATCCCGGAAGTCTACGCAAACTCGAACCTTTCCATTCGCTTTTGTGACCGTAACTATGTTTGCCAGCCAAGTCGGGTATTCAATCACCTTGATAAAGCCCACCCGTAGGAGTTTCTCAATCTCTTCTTTGACTTGCAGGGACCATTCGGGCTTGATCCGCCTCAGTTTCTGCTTTATTGTCTTAATCTCTGGATCTAGGGGTATCCGGTGCTCTACGATAGATGTATCCAGCCCAGGCATGTCTTTGTAGGACCAGGCAAAGACGTCTACGAACTCTTTAAGCAACTTAATCAGGGCAACCCATTCATCTCCGGAGAAGAAGCTACCAATTTGTGTTTCTTTGGGTTCTTCGGCTATTCCCAGGTTCACCGTTGTCAATACCTCATCGGCAGCTTGGGCCCGGCTTTCCTTTTGTTCGCAAACCTGCTTTGAATTATTTTCTAAAATTTGCTCATCTATTAAGTCTGCATTATCTTCAATTGAATCTAGCTTAATTATTTTTAAATCTTGATGATTAACTTTAGTTAAGCGTTCAATTGTTAGATTGGCAATCACGGGATACTCAGAAAGGTCGACCATTTTATTCAAAGCATAGGGAAAAACAGTGTTAACAACTCAAAGATGGTCTTCTGTCGTGAGGACATCGAAGCGATCGGAGGATTCAAATTCAATCACAAGGGACTCTGGGGACTGACTCAGGACACGGGGAACAAATTTAGACTCAGAAGGACAAGGACGAGGTTTGAGCCCAAGCTTTCCAATCATAGTCTCCCTGTCTGCAACTGGTCCCTAAAATGAAGTCCAGTTCTGCAGCGGCTCCTTTGTGACGGTCTTCAAACTACTCAGATCTGCCACTGGCCCCTTTTCAAACTCCAGCATGGCTATCACCTCACTATCAGAGGAAAAGTCAATCAAATCTACGAGATCTTCAGCAAGAACAAACCCTTCTGCAGGCAACTTCTCTGTAAGCACAACGCTTTCGGGTCCTAACAGCCCCTGATTCTCAAACAATTCTGCCAAATCACCGTCAATATCTAAAGGATCCGCACCACGGATTTTGTGCCCAACGGATTCATCCAAAGCGAGCTTCTCGAACTGGTTCACATAATCAGGTCCCCAGAAATGATAGCTGTTCTCGAAAGTAGCGGTGACACCTGGCCTTCTAGGCATACTCACAAGCATTTCCTTCACAGGGTTTTAACTGCTGGCAAACCTCCGAATCGTTTTCAACCTTTCTCCCATTTAGCTCAGCTTCGGCTCTGGGCAAACAAACATTTCTCCATCCTCTTTGACAAAGTACTGGTTCAAAGACCAGCTGTACGGGCGCACCTCAGGCCTCTTGTACCTCTTACCAGCAGCTGAGGTCATCTTTTCTTTGAACGCTTCAGTCTTATCGTACGCTTTGTCTTCTTTCCTTATAGCATACCCCAGGCCTCGCCTGTTCCTCTTGGCTTCTGGCATCGCAAAATGACATGGTCCCCGTTGACGTTTTCCCAGCCCCAGACCACGGATATAGTTCATGCCTCTCATCATTTTTAGCACGGGAGGGATCTTGTCTAAGGAGGTCGTCAAGTCTATGGTACAGACCTGCCCTTTGGGCTTCTTAATCGTAAAACCACTAAGCATCAAGTTTTCCTGGTCGAGTTTTATTTCCATTACTGGCAAGGTATTAGTGCTGGTTTCCCCAATCGTGACGCTATCACCATAAATGGTCGTCAGGACTCCGTCTTGCACAAACTTTAGACATTGGTGGAGAGTGGAGGCTACGGCTCTGAAATTACCCGGATTTCGCGCGAGCGAAAGCGGTCGTCTTTCGCGGAGGGTTGGTGTTTGAGACCTCGCTTTTCGGGAAGGAGAGGAGTCGCCACACGGTTTTTGTATTTTGAGCCCAAACGTTGAGAAACGGCTATTGGTTGAAAAAGGTGTCGTTTTTATTGGCAGCAAAAACTTAGAAAAAGGCTTTGAAAACAGGGGGTCATTTTTATTTGCAGCAAAAATGAGTAAAAAGCTTTTTTAGTACCAGAAATTGTTAGGTTCGGAGGTCACGTTACGTTTCGGGAAGAGTATTACGAGATCACCTGAAACGCCTCGTATGACGAGTCTTTCTACCTTTCTCGAAATCGTGTGTGTGTGTTTGAAATGGGGGCTTGAATGACAAGCTTAATCTTGGTTTGAATGTCAAACGTTGATTAGGTGACTTTGTTTGAAAAGACGAGCGTTTGCGTGGCAAACGTCGGTTTTAAGACGGAAATGAGCATTTGCGTGGCAAACGTCGATTTTGAGTTTTTTGAAAGAGAGTTCGAAGGACGAACTCCGGTTTTGAACTGGGCGAGTCATTGTTAACGATTTTTACGGGAAAAAGCGTATTAAATGATTTTGAGTGTCAAATGGCGGCTTTTAGTTTGAAGATGAGCGTTTGGATGCCAAACGTCATTTCGCGGGTTTTAAAAGAGAGTTCGAAGGACGAACTCCGGTTTTGAACCGGGCATTACATTGTTAACGATTTTTACGGGAAAAAACGTATTAAATGATTTTGCGATCAACGAATCGGATTGCGACTCGGACTTTGAAAAGTAAATACTATCACGATCCAAACGGGTCGGACTTTGTAAATGACAGTATTTAAATGCAGTATCGACGGAATCGAACGATCCGGAATCGTAAATGGCGATCGACGAGCCAAAACGGCTCGGAATTGTAAATGACGATCGACGAGCCAAAACGGCTCGAAATTGTAAATGACAGGAAAGTAAATGACAATCGACAAATCGATCGATCCGGAATGGTAAATGACAGAAATTTAAACGGAACGGGGTCGGAACGCCATTTTTACCCGTGATTACTTCTCTTACGGGAAGAGAAAAGGATCGAGGGGCTAAAACGTATCGGACCCCGTTAGACGGAGGCGTCTACATTTCAATGAAGTTGTTCGAAATGGTTGTAGCGCCTGGCGCGTAAACCGAGACGAAACGAGAGATCAGAGAGAGGGAGTTATACCTATGGCTAGGGTCGACTCCTTTGGCTCAGGGGGTGTATACGGGATACGGAAAGTAGTTTGGAACGGTGTTTCGGAGTGGTGAGGGGCGTATTTGATCGAAATATGGAAGTTTCACGCGAATCGAGACGAACGGGAGCTCGGGAGGAGGTGAAACTGGCTTGGGCCGAGGGGTGGAGTGATTTTTTGAGAGTAAAAATGTTCTTCCTTTGGCTTTGACAGCCCTTCTATTTATAGGTGAAAATTCAGTAGGAGTCCGGCCGGACTTATCATGAAATCCAGGGGGTTTTGTGGTATTTTGGAATTTTGAGGGACTTGCTGGCAATTTCTAAAAGTCTGCAGAGTCCGGCCGAACTTAGACTGTATACCAGGGGTATTTTATTCTTTTGGCCTTGATTTCTGATTGATGGGTGACTAGAGGGAGGTGGTATGCTTGCCACGTGCCCTGTAAGTCACCAGATGTGTGGGAGTTCGTTCTCGGGTCCCAATTTTGTCCGTTTTTTAAATAACAGTCCGGAAAATGTCTGAAATGCCCCCGGAAAGTGCCGGAAAGTGCGTTTTTCAGGGAAAGCCGTACTTTTACATGCGATGACGTGTGTTAAGTACGCTTCGATGTTGGGATGCTCGGGGCAGTCCCGGGACATCTCGTTGGCTTGGCAACGGGGAGCTTAACGGGTTCTGGTTAACCTGGAGCGGGCCAGTTAACGGATTTCGGTTAACTTCTAACGGATTTTGACGATCCAGATTTGGGTACTTACAGTTAGCCCCTCAGCGACGTCTCCTCTGAAGGAGGTGGGGTCGTTAAAAAAGATAAGGATCCAAATCGGGATGCCTTACTTTGAAAGACCTGGGCGGTCAGCTGGCTGGACCCTTAGCGAAAGGATTCCTACGTATCCCAAGCGGGAATCAAGCCGATCGTAGTTCATAGGTGCAAGGGCCGCACGTGGGGACCATGACCTGAGCGAGTCTGTTAGGAGGCGTCTGAACCTGAGTGAGACCATTGCAAGGTACCGGAACCTGAATGAAGACTATTGTGAGGCGTCTGGACCTGGAATTCCTGAAACCTTCGAGGGCGTATGGCACCTCAGACCGAAGTTGCTAGATCATACGAGGGCATGTGGCGCCTCAAACCGGAGTTGCTGGATCATACGAGGGCGTGTGGCGCCTCAAACCGGAGTTGCTGAAACATACGAGGGCGTGTGGCGCCTCAAACCGGAGTTGCGAGGATACGTTTATCCTGAGACGAAGGCGTTCATGCCTTGGATGCTGGGCTTACGTTGACAACCATGTTTATCCTGCTGGGGATAGGATGGAAATGATGGGAACGGTTGTGTTAAACTGGCGTAATTAACAACACAGAAGGATTGACGTTTCTTCTTTAGAGTCCTGCTGGGGATGAGTGTTCGGGCTTACGGCTGGCCGAAGAGGGATTGTTGTGCGGGCTTAACTTGATGGCCACTGAGGTGGGATGATCGGGCTTACGATTGGCGGCCGGGGAGAGTGAACATTGGTGAAAACCAATAAAATTTTAACGTCGGGAGACGGAATTGTAACTGGAATGTCCGGAGACATGATTGAGCGTTTGAATGTCAAACGTCAACTGAGGATTGAATTTATCGTCTGGAGACGGAATTGTGACTTGACGTCCGAAGACGGGACTGAGCGTTTGAATGTCAAACATCGATTTGGGACGGGAATGAGCGTTTGAATGTCAAACGTCAACTGGGGATGTAAATGAGCGTTTGAATGTCAAACGTCAACCTGAGATGTAAATGAGCGTTTGAATGTCAAACGTCAACTAGGGATTGAGAATTTAACGTCTGGAGATGAAACGTTAGTGAAAACTAACTGGGAATTTAACTTCTGGAGACGAGCGTTAGTGAGGACTAACTGGGAATTTAACTTCTGGAGACGAGCGTTAGTGAGGACTAACTGGGAATTTAACGTCTAGAGACGAGCGTTAGTGAGGACTAACTGGGAATTTAACGTCTGGAGACGAGCGTTAGTGAAAAATAACTGGGAATTTAACGTCTGGAGACGAGCGTTAGTGAAAACTAACTGAGAATTTAACGTCTGGAGACGAGCGTTAGTGAGGACTAACTGGGAATTTAACGTCTGGAGACGAGCGTTAGTGAGGACTAACTGGGAATTTAACGTCTGGAGATGAGCATTAGTGAAAACTAACTGGGGATTTATCCTCGGGGGATGGGATGTTAGAAATGTCTAACTGGGAATTTAACGTCTGGAGACGAGCGTTAGTGAAAACTAACTGAGAATTTAACGTCTGGAGACGAGCGTTAGTGAAAACTAACTGGGGATTTATCCTCGGGGGATAGGATGTTAGAAATGTCTATCTGGGGGAAATTTTACACTTTTGGGGGCCAAAAGGGGTAAAATTAGAACTGCCAATAGTTGAGGGGCTGAATTGGAAAGAATCTTTTTAATTGCAGCAGGAGTCCGGCCGAACTTGAACTGAATTTGACCAGATTCAAATCAGCTCCAAGTCCGACGCAAACCAAACCATTTCCTCCATCATTTCCGACGAGAGAGGAGAGAAAAGAGAGAAATTTTGCACCCCAAATTGTGAGGTTTGCTCAGATTTGTGAAGGAAAATTGCTATTGAAGGTGATTGGGAACTAATGGCTCGCCACGGAAGGACCGATGACGAAAGAACACGGTTGGTTCGGACCATTCGAACCAATGTTCATCCATTGAATCCGGCGGAGTTCTACCCGGCTAGGGATAAACACAACTCCAAAGGAGGGATCGAGAGACAAGTAAGCTTCCCTCAAATTCCATTAATTTTAAGAATGTGCATTCTTTAAATGTTAGAAATTTGATTAGGAATGAGTTAGGGATTTTGGTGCCCGGATTGGGGCTTTTGACTTTGCTATGAACCTTTGTCGAAATTGACTAGGATGTAGTTCAATTGACACCATGGGTAGATGACATAAAAATTTTGGTTGCAAAATTCCATGTCTAGATGCATTTTCCAAAATTAAAGTAGCTTTCATTCGGGACGGAGTAAATTTTCGAAATGTTCGAAAAGATTTGAAAGTTCCGGTTTCGACGGAGTTTTCGAAAGGTTTTGAAAGTTCCGGATTCGACGTAGTTTTCGAAAGGTTTTGAAAGTTCCGGATTCGACAGAGTTTTCGAAAGGTTTTGAAAGTTCCGGATTCGACGGAGTTTTCGAAAGGATGGAAATATATGTAGGAAATGAATGAGAACCGTTTCTGCATTGCATTCTTTTGACATGCGTTCGTGCATTATGTTGACGTTGCTTCTGTATTAACGTATCCTTTCTTTGTTCACCTGCAGGGGCGAGGAAAGGTTGATGTTGACAATCAGAAGAGTCGGGGAGCCTTTGAGGCAGTGCGAGCATTGTGGGAGGTACTCCCGAACGAGGCTCGGGAGGGAGAGAGGAGTCCACGGCAGCTGGTGGTCGACTTCGGGTTGGCTGGATTTATCGGTGCGGTAGCTGCGATAGCTGCGACGCAGAGGGCCAGGTCCATGTACGTAGCTCTGAGCGAGTACTGGTGGGATACGACCCACACTTTCCATTTCAGATGGGAGGAGGCGATGGTGACTCCCACTGACTTTGCCGCTATCACTGGGTTGCCATTCTGGGGCAACACGCTGGTGTAGGTTGATGGTTATACCCCGGGGCAGTTGTCGGAGCTGCTTGGTTTTGATATTACCGATGCCAGGGGCTTAGGCATTCGGTACAGGCCAATGGAGGTGCATCTGCAGACGGGTATTGCTGATTACTTGGATGGGTCTCTGAGGATGACCGCGGAGCGCCTGGCTCGAGGGTTCATTTGGTTCGCGTTGTCAGCGACTTTGTTCCCGACTTCTGACATATCCTGTCACTTCCCTCTGCTCGGGTCGTTGACAGACTTGGATGCCGTGAGGGGGTATGCATGGGGGGAGGCTGGACTGGCCGAGCTCTACCATTCCCTGGACAGGTTCTCACGGGGAGAGGAGAACTCCCTGAGCTGTTTCTCGCTTGCTCTGGATGTAAGTTCACGTCTTTTTCTCTTCCTTGTCTCTTTTATGTACTCGTATGTATCTGCTCTGTAGCTGACATAACTTTCCATTTGCTTGGCAGGTCTGGTGCTATGAGGTGTTCAGTCCGCAGCACTGGGACATTAGGGAGGCGTATCGACCCCTGTTCCCTGCCATGCTGGTTTGGCAAAAGAGGGCGAAGAAGGCGGTCTCGTCGAGAGTGGGTACTCGATTGACATACGAGGAGGTGTCCCAGGCACTGAACCGGGAGTTCTCCGAGAGGATCCAGCTGACCTGGCGGAGTCGGTTCCATGCTGTCGTGGTTCAGGTTGCTAGCGAGGTTACGCGGCGACGGAATCTCCTGGTGGGACTTCATTGTGATGCTATGTATCTGGGGGAGAGGGTGACCCGTCAGCACGGCCTGGGGTCACTCCGATGGTGCCGGTGGATCCGCCTCTGCGCATGCAGCATCCTCTGTCGATCCCAATGGACGAGTTGGAGAGGTATAGACAGGGCGTGTTCTATACCGAGTACATCATAGCGGGGGCCGACTATGAGACTTTCTTGAGGATGAGGCTGAGGAGCCCGCAGGTGCAGCACAGGGAGGGCGAGGGCCCTGGATATCCCCGCGATCTCCCGCTCCCACGCGCTAGGCTGGCGTACGAGGGGCTGGATGGTTCGCGCAGGCGACTGGTGATCCCGATCCCGGAGGAGCCGAGACCTCGGTATAGGGTGGACCCCAATACTTTGGTGAGTGCTTTTGATTTTTCTGCATTCATAGTAGCATTCTGCAAATGTTGCATCTGTACTTTCTGCTCGTCTTTTGATGACTTTCCTGGTTCGCAGGTGTCCGGCCGCACGTACAACGAGGCTATGAGACTGGTGGACGGGTGGGCCGCCTACACTAGGAGGCTCGTGGAGTTCCTGAAGTGCAGTTCCCGGAGGAGCGTGGATGTTCGTGAGCCGAGGCCGTCTAGGCCGAGAGGTTCGTCTGCTCCCACGGCTGGTGGAGAGGACTTTGCACAGGGATTTGGCCAGTTCGCGGGCAGAACGGCTGGGTTTGGAGCTCATCCTCCTTCGCACTCGGGGCACGAGAGGGGAGAGTCCTCGAGTTCGCAGACGCCGAGGAGGCCTTTCGCGTATTCCCGCCTGGAGGAATTTGGCGACTTCTTGTTTGCGACGAATTCGGCAGCTGCGGAGCAGTGCGTCGAGTGCTCGGATAATGAGCAGGACTCGGAGTAGTCCTCTTTTTACTGCTTTCTTTTAGACAAAATGTATGTATCGTCTGGAACGATTTGATTTGAACTGTATTTGGAAAAGGCGCCCTTGGGGCGGAACCTGTACTTCGCGCATCTATTTAGTGATTACCTTCTTTTTATTTTGGCAAATAAGCAAGTAGGTTGATCAAAAATAAATAAAATGAAATATGCATTAAAAATTGAACGGGTCAAAATTTAAGCCTATATGCACTGATTATTAATTATTTGCACTGTTGCACGAGCCCGGGGCGGAAGGGATATTGACATTGGTTAAATGAAACCAGGGGCAGCACGCAGATTCATAAAGCATGAACAGGGCGTTGTTTGGAATTGCTTCCAATTTAGGAGCAGCTGGCTGCAGAGTTGACCGGGTCAACTGCAAGGGGAGTCCGGCCGGACTGAGGGTGAATTTCCAGAGTCTTTTAAATTGCAGTTTCAGCTTTGCAATTTGTTAAGAACTGCGCATTCGCCTCTGATCAGTTAGCTGAATTCTCTCAAATTTCTAAGGTTTCCTTCATTTTCCATGGCTCCTTTTCCTAAGCTATCGTCTCGGATGCAAGAGCGATACTTGGAAAACTTTCAGTCGTGGGTACGGAACCACACGAGGCAGAACAAAGGGTTTTTCGAAGGCTGTTACGGGATGAAATCTGTTTGGGCTTTGAAGGAGCTCATGCCAGATTGGGATCTTTTGAGAGCCGCGTCTCGCTTCTGGGACGTACGGAGGAATGTGTACAACTTTTCGTACAACGAAATCACTCCTACGTTTGAAGATTTCTGGGCCATTCTGGGAGGACCTGAGACAGAACAGCTAGTTCTTCCGTATGCTGGTGGCATGGCCACTGTTGAGAAGCTAGTGTCTTTGCTTGGTATCTCGGCTGGAGAAGCATACGGGATGCTGATATTGAATACTGATTATGTCGACATTTCGGGACTGCCCGATAGATTTGCCGGAGCTGAGGGGAGCGTCTTTGCGTGGGACGCGTTTGCTCTGTGCGCGATCGCTACTCTGTTCACGTTCACGTCCCTGGGTGTGTGCCATCACAAAGCAGATCTTGGACTTGGTGAGGCAAAGGCCGGAACGGGGAGACATCGTGCCGTTGGTCTTGGGCGAGACGTTCCTGGGCATAGGTCGGATGGCGACCGGTAGCCGATACATGTGGGGAGGGAGTCCCGCTATGCTTACCATGTGGTTGAGGGAGAGACTGCAGATGATGCCTGAGGTGCCAATGTCTTGTGACGCTTGGTCCTTCTCTCGACGTCCTCTCGGTGATAGGGCGATCAGCCGAGCCGGAGCTCGATGGCCGTACTCCGCACGCATCACTTGCAATGGTGGGTTCCCCATTGGAAGTTACAAACTTGTCGGACCGCTCAGAGGGTCTACCGTTGTCGAGTGCCGGGGCCGTCTCGCACGTCTTTCTACATTCCATCGTTTGTTATGCGACAGTACGGGCTGGAGCAGGTGCCATTGACGGGCTTGAGTTATGCTACTACCTTCGAGGTGGGATCTCTGCTGATGGAAGATCCTTCGACGCTATTGCTGCTCACGCGGTGGTGGCAATACATGTCCTTTCCTGCCAGGGTTCTCTTTCACCGGAGAGGAGGCACTGTTCTGTCAACGCAGTATCTGAACTGGTACGAAGAGTGTATAGGGGAGACACAGATGGCTATCTTATGGAGATGGAGTGAGCTGTTGGGTGTTGGACACCTTGACAGCTCGACCTTGAGGAGGACCGAAGCGGGAGCTAACCCTGGGAATCGTACTGGGAACGACATGGCTGACTATGAGGCCAATGCTGATCGAGAGGCCAATCAAAGCATGGTCATGATGGCTCGAAGCGAGGCAGCTCGAGACAGAGCTAGGGAAAGGGCTGCATTGACAGCTACAGGTTTAACGGAGGCGTCGGGAAGAGTCCCTGAGCCAGGTAGAAGGACTACCGGAGTATTCCCTGTGAAGGTGAAGAACACTCGACGCGGGAAAGGGAAGGGGAAGAAGGATAAAGGACCAAGTTCGGGAAACTAGGTTGACCTTGCTGTCCAGAGTATCCACCCATTGTCATTGCAGACACATTAACTGATTAATGTTTTATTGTAGTTTTGCTAGCGCGTAGCGAGTCAAGAGTTGACCGTGCTTGAACTCATCAAAGATTATTTTAATCGTAATGAATTTGTAGGTTAAATGAAAAGAGTTTTTCGAAACACAAGCAATTGATGCTTATTGTATTTTTTTGTTTTTTAGACCGAACCAATGATGGCTGCCTACGTTCCCCTTTTATAATTGGACTAAGGGGCTCAGGTCACCGTAGTTCGACACTTTAGGTGAATTTGAGAAAAACGAAGACAAAAGAAGTGCGACCCTGTTTTTTACCTGGATCATTAGCGGGAATGTATCCAGTTGGGTATTACTCTTTTAGCACTTGAATTTTACTGAGGGGTATGTATGGGGAAGGAGAGTTGACTCATGCTCTTCCTCAAACGAAGTATCTGCGAAGCTTGCTTTCGTTCACGGGGTTAACGAAAGGTTTCCCGTCCAAGTCTGCTAACTTTATGGCCCCTCCGGAGAAGATTCTTTGTACCACGAACGGTCCTATCCAGGTAGGCTCCCACTTTCCGAGGGGATTGGTCTGTGTAGGAAGCTTTTCCTTTAGCACCCAGTCGCCTCCTCTGATGTCTCGGATCTTGACTTTCTTGTCGAATGCTCGGGCCATTCTGCTTTGGTAGGCTCGAGTGTGTTCCATGGCTTTCAATCTGCGCTCGTCGAGTAGAGCAAGTTCGTCGTGACGGCTCTGTAGCCATTCGACTTCATTGATCCCGTTTTCCAAGAGGACTCGGAGGGATGGAATTTCCAATTCCACAGGTAACATCGCTTCCATTCCGTAGCTAAGCGCGAATGGAGTCTCCCCTGTAGCGGTTCTCGACCGATGTCTCGTATCCCCTGCAGGGCTAGATGTAGCTTTTCGGGCCAGTCCCGACCTCTGGTGGTCATCTTCCTGATTATCATGGCGAGAGTCTTGTTGGCTGCCTCTATTGCACCATTGGTTTGTGGTCTATAAGGAGAAGACTTATAACGTGTGACTCTGAATTCGGTCAGAAGTTGGTCACAATCTCCTTCGAAGTGGGTCCCATTGTCGGAGATGATCTCATTGGGCACTCCGTATCGGCACATGATGTTCTCTCGGATGAACTCGGCCACCTTCTTAGAATTCAGTACCTTGTATGATCTAGCTTCTACCCATTTGGTGAAGTAGTCGACTGCGACTAGAATGAACTCGTGACCATTGCTCCCTGGTGGAGTGATCTTGCCGATGACATCGATTCCCCATGTGGCGAAAGTCCATGGCGTAGTCATACAGTAGAGTTCGTGAGGAGGGATGTGATTGAGGTTGGAGAACCGTTGACATTTGTCGCAGCTTCGGACGAACTGGATGCAGTCTGTTTCCATTGATATTCAGTAGTATCCCATACGGAGGATGATCTGTGTCAATGCTCAGGCGTTCATGTGCGGACATCAGTTTCCGTTGTGAACTTCGTTCATTAGCTCGCTGGCTTTTTCTTTGTTTACACACCTAAGGAGTGGTCCTTAGTGGCGCTTCTTGTACAACATACCCCCCAGAATGACGAAATGGGATGCCAGGCATTTTAATGCCATCATGTTTTTGGCTTTGATCCCTTCTTTGTATTTTCCATCTTCATTTGTGAAGGAAGCTTCTCCGTTTTGGAGGTACTGGTAAATTTGATTGTACCAGGGTTCGTCGATCGTTTCCTTTTTTATTTCGATCTCACAGCAATAGGCGGGTGTTTCCTGTCTGCCTATTCTGAGGGGTTTTACTGCTTTCACATCGGGAATTTCGACAAGAGAGGCAAGGGTTGCCAGGTGTAAGTACCCCAATCTGGATCACTCCCTTTCAAACACACGGGAAACACCGCAGACTCATCCACGCAGTCTCGGAGACCTCTCTCACTCAAAACCCTCTCAAAACCCTCTCAAACCCCCAACCAAACCAAGGGAGGAGCCTTTCTGGGATAAAAAGGGACAAAAGGACCTTTTGGGAATTTTCAGGAAATCAGAAAAGCAATTAAGGTCCGTACGGACCTCTTTGTTTCAATGATTACTAAATCCCCTTAAAGTCCACAATATTCCCTCAAATCCCGGGAGAAATGATGACTTCCATGCAGAGTTGGTCCGTACGGACCTCTTTGCATGCAAGATGGTCCGTACGGACCTTATTGCTCAGGGAACATCATCATTCCCAAATATTCTCCATCATTGCAGATTCCCTCAAATCGAGGAAATCCAAAATTATGGATAACCAAGAAGGTCCGTACGGACCTCTTTGCTCGAAATTTTTACTATAAATAGAGGGCTCCCCCTCCTCATTTTTACACACCTCCCACTTCTCTCTTCCTCCCTAAGCCTTCGGCTCCCCTTAAGACCTTTCGAGGCATTCCGGCCCCTTCGGATCCTTAGAGGCCTTAGAGCCCCCTCGAGGTGCTCAGAAGCCTCTCAGAGCGCTCAGAGACGGCTCCCGCGGCCCCGAGGCACTCTCGAGGTACTCTGAGGCCCCTCGTGGTACTCAGAGGCCTTGCACAGTCTTTCCCACGGTGTCCGGCTCTTTCAGAGTCAAACCGCGATCCCAGGCCACGACCTCCCGAGTGACTCCGCCACGCACGCCGAACCTGCGAGTGATCCGACGATCCCACGCACGCCAGAACCTCTGCCAACCTCAACTCACGCCGAAACTCGTCCGCGGACAACCGGCATCCCGAAGCAATCCGGAACGCTACTCAGACCTCAAACACTATTCCCCTGCGGAAGACGGACACGAACCAACATTGGTAAGGCTTCCTTCCTATTCTATTTCAATACATTTCAATACAATGTAGACATCCGATACGACATGCATTTTTAAAAGCACACACACACACACACAACTTTTTAAAGGATATTAGGGGTATCCGAAAGACTCGTTTTACGAGGCGACTCGGAGTGAGCTCTAATATTCTAATATTCTCTTCCCGAGGAGTCATCGACCTCCGAACTCAAAATCTCATCACACAAAAACAGTTTAAAATTTATCTTTAAAGCGATGCCCTTTTCAATGTTTTGGGCTTAATAAAAACGGCGTGGCGACTCTACAAATGCAAAAGCAAACGGCGAGACACCTCCAACCTCGCAAACGCTAAACGGAATAAGCCGGATGCTTGGGCGCGATTGTCTTGCCTCTCGGATCCGGGCGACTTCCCGAACGGCGACGAATTGCGAGATGCGGGGCCCTCAGCGCGCGAGCCGGATCCGGGTAATTTCGGTTGGCGACTCATTGAGGACATTTTGTTTTAAAAACTTTTAAACAAAACAAAAGATTTTAAAACGATGATGAGGGTCAAACTTTCATTTTACCCCTTCCTTTAACTGTTGTGTGTGTGTGCACGTGCTTCGTTTTTATTTTACAAAAAAAAAAATAAAAATACAAAAAAAAATGCATCAATATACATCTGTGCATACATTTAAAATTCTTCAAAAATTTCTATTTTACTCAGAAAAAGAATTTTAGAGACCGCACACTACGCGCAGCTCTTTGCCTCGGTTACACCGCACTCTACTCACCTTCTTTGCCTCGGTTACACCGCACACTATGCGCTGCTTTGCCTCGGATACACCGCACACTATAACCCTTAACCCGGAGTGGTCTCGGTTGCGATCCGTTTGGTCTTCCTAGGCCTCTTGGGCGCGCGCGGGATCATTCCAAACATCCCATCCTAGCCGGCGTCAACCACACGTTTGAGTCTTGAGTCACACTCTGTCCGGACTCGGTTGGTTTTACCCGGTCAGGTGTCATACGGCTGGATACATATACCATGCCGGCCATTTTACGAGTCAAGGCTCGGAACTCAAGATCCCTTGCGCAAGCAAAGCGATGAAAGGTCATGCTAAAATCTTGACACGATCTTGATTTCGAAGCTACACCCAGAACGATGTTCCGTCCGGATATACATCCATGCTCGCATGACACCATGTCATCACGCCTTTGATACGTCGGCCATGACGATATGACCCGGCCCAACGCCTAACGTCACGGATCCCTTGCGCAAGCAAGGCAAAGAGAAGGTCATGCCGAACTCTTGACACGATCTTGACTCGGTGGCGGCTCGGTTCACTATTCACATGGCTAACGCATCAAAACGAACATGACGAGGCTCGGTCCTTAGGTTCGATTTTTCTTTTAGGCCGGTGGAAACCGCTTGCACTATAGGACCCTCGCACAGGCTGTCCACCCTGGGATGTCGAAATACGGGTGCAAAACGAGGGCTTATAGCCGCACGGATGGTCTCCAGCGACCCGGGATCTAGCATAGTTGCGAAAAAGAAGAGCAATCTTTTCCAACCTACCTAGGATTACGAGAAAACATGTTTTAAGTAAATTAAAACAACAAAAAAAAAAATCAAAAATAAAAGAAACGGAAACCGCATGCCACGTGAGCTTTCCCCTTTTATCCCGTTAGGCCATTCCCGTGTCTAAACCTTGCCCGTCACCCCCTCCGGCTAACGAGAGTGGTCGAGAGTACCGGGAACCCGTCTCCCGGTGTCAAAACGGCAAGGTCCTACCTTCTTCCCGGCTCAGTCACCGGGACGGTCCAGTCAAATCCCCGTGGCCAAGTCGGTGGATAACAAGGATGAGAACGGGACCTTACCCCCAAGAAATTTCCCAACCTTTGGAAGAAGTTTGGCGGGTCCTCATGGCTATTGAGAAACGTCAAGGTGAGCAACAAGCCTGGATCGAAGGTGCCATGCACCACTTCGGAACCTTAGCCACCCAACCACACAGGGCTTCCCAAGCTATGGCGCTCCTACGGCCTCTAATGTCTCTCATTGTCTCCCGAAGTCAACTTTGTTACCCTCGTACGAGCCATGCGGTTATGACGTAAGGCCACAAGACCTTCCGAGGAGGAAAGCACGCCCATCCGGCCTCACGAGGTCCCGGTACCACCGCCGAACAACGAACACATACGGTGGGACGTCTGCGATTGCGGTGCTTGTACGGAAATGGAATTCCGAGGATGCAATGAACGAGGGCCGTCCTCGACGAAAGAAGAAGCTATCTTCTCGACAAAAGGCTGAAAAAGAGGTATGAATCTGGTGATCCCACAGTCGGAACCCTTGGAGAACCCTCGGGAAAGTTTGACTACTATGTCATCTACTCCAGCCAAATCTCCCGGCCTAGTTACGCACGGGGCCACGGCAATGTTTGCTCCATGATCGAGTGGGACGAGCTTCGCACCGCCACCGAAGGCCCGAAGGTCCGGATAATCCAACCCCTGTCTTGGGAAGATCTCAAAGCCACTATTGATGCTTCGGTAAAAGCCATGACGGTGAACGAATTGAAATGCGCGGTCGGCCTTACGCCAATCGAGGCTCCTCCCGCTCCCGAGAAACGGGAGAGACAAGCAAAACCACAAGTCCGAGGTGAATGTTCGACACGTTCGGTCAAATCCCGGTGAATCCTCCACGGACGGACAAAAGGCCGATCATACACGAGCCACGAGCGAAAAGGGACCCTACGCCAAAGAAAGTGAAACCACGGACCCGAAGTGAAGATCTGTCTTGACACGGCTCAGCGCACTCGAGGCTAACATCTCACTCTGGTCCTTACTCACTTCATCTTACCCGCACAAGCTCAAGTTGGAAGAAAGCCTGGCCCGGACCATGGTTCCCATCACGGTGACACACGATGAGGCGGTTCGGATGATTGGCAACGTCAATTACGGCAATATCATCACCTTGCGAGCTCGATCTTCCAAAATTTGGGGCGACCACAACGAGCCTCTCTACATAACAGTTCAAGCGGACGAGCGCCGTCTCCCTCGGGTGTTGGTAGATGGGGGATCATCCATGAACGTCCTTCCGGCCAAAATGATGGATTTGCTAGGGATCAAAGCAAGCGATCTAAAACCCTCGACTCGAGCAATCAAGGCATACGACTCGACATCCCGCCCGGTCTTGGGAATAGCCACCTTGAACCTTTGGTTTGGAAAACAAATGGTCCCGACAGAGACTTCAGTCATCGACATCCCGATCACATTCACTGCCATTTTGGGACGCCCTTGGCTACATCGGATCAATGGGGTGGCATCCACTCTCCATCGGTGCGTAAAGTTCGTCCAAGGAACGAGATATGACCATCATCTACGGCGACGGCATAGTCGGCTGAAAGGACCGATACCAACGGCGTCCCGGTCTTAGAAATCAAACCCGACGATGATGGCATGATGTTAACGGGGTTCACCATAGCCCAAAGGCCCAAGTGTGCCACATAGACACGCCTTTGATTTGGGACAAGATCCCTCCCCGATGAAAATGATGAAGCACATGAACTACATCCGGGGCTCGGTTTGGGAAAACGCCATCGGGGCACTCAACGGATCATCAATATCAAAGAACGAGAATACCACACGGCACAGGATACTCTCCTACTCCCGAACACATTGCGGAGGACAAGCGAGCTGCACGTAAACGCTCCACGAGATAACAAAAGAGGCTTGCACGCAATCTCCGATCTTCGTCCTTACGGCTTCGACATGACCAAGTACTTCACAAGGAAGGCCGGCAACTTGGAAGAAGATCCGAGAAAAGGAACGAGGGCGATCGGCGCCAAACAAAGGCGGCCGACAACCATGGACAAGCTCCGGCGAGAACTGGCAAGATTCGGAGGCCTCAAGCCAAATCCTGTCCGAAGAGCATTCCTCGACACACCGCCCCTGCCGGGATCCACAACCACCACTATTCACGGCGAATTTTGGTTCGGAAAAACTCCCTCTTTGGCGGAAGAACTCGAAAAACTCTCTGTCAACACTCACGCCTTCAACAAGCGGGAAGAGTACGCATTCGAGCTAGCAATGCCCAAGACAAAAGCAAGAGACTCCGCGAGACGATGCTTGGGACGAACCTTGCTACACACCTTTCTTGAAAGAAGAAATCGAGATGCCGGATCTAATCGATTTTGTTTCGATAACTCTGTGATAGCAATGATCGGGAACGGTGACATAAAGCCTTTCAAGCCCCTTCTCCTATCAAGCTCATTGCCCCTCAATAAGCTGGGCCACATTCTCAGGACCTCTTGCCCGGCAAAAAGGACATGATCGAACAACTTGGTCGACCCCTCGAGTCCTAGAGTCTAGTGTCAAAACTCATCCTGAGTCCATTAGCTTTGAATTTGAGTCTCTCGAGTCATCGATGGCCTCACGCCGGAAGATTACGAACTCATTGCCAATAATGTATTCCCGTATGCTCTTAATGAATGCTTCGATCTTTCGAGTATCCTCTCATTGCATCTTTAACAAGCGATAAATTAACTAACACACAAACGAGTTAATAACGATTCACTTGATAAAGAAGCGGACACATTAAACGAACAATACATTAAGCACATCTTTAAGCATGTTGTCAAACGAGAGAAAAACCGGGCCCAAGTGCCGAGGAGGTTTTAACCAAAGTGAATTTGGGAGCTGGCGAAGAGCGAAAGAGACGCAAATCGGAAGTTTCTTCACCGGCACGAGCAAGACGCATTGGTTGCATTGCTCAAAGAGTTCGTGGACGTGTTCGCTTGGTCTTACCGAGACATGCCGGATTAGATCCTAACATTGTGGAGCACCGGATTCCCTTAAATCCCGAGGCTAAGCCCATCAAGCAAAAGCTACGCCGAATCAAGCCGAGAATGGTCTTTACAAGTCAAAGAGGAGATCGAAAAAATGCTCCGCGTCGGCTTCATCGGGGTGATCGAGTACCCACATGGCTCTCCAATATTGTCCACGGTCACCAAGGCCAATGGAAAAGTACGGCTGTTGCGTGGACTTAGAGATCTCAACAAAGCAAGTCCCAAGGACGATTTTCCACTACCCAACATCGACATGTTGGTAGACACTCTGACCAATTTCGAAGTCAAGTCCTTCGTGGACGGTTTTGCCGGCTACAATCGGATCAAGATGGCCGAAGAAGACCAAGAAAAGACGGCTTTCACAACCCACAGGGAACCTCTTGCTACACGGTAATGCCGTTCGGACTAAAGAACGGCAGGGCTACCTACCAACGGGCGGCAACCGCCCTCTTCCACGATATGATCCACAAAGAGATCGAAGTGTACGTCGATGACATGATCGTTCACTCGAAAGGGATCGGACGGACAACACCTCAGAGACACTGAGAAAATTCTTGATCGCCTCAGAAAACACTCAATGAGGCTTAACCACGCCAAATGCACATTTGGAGTTAGCGAGCAAGGTTTTGGGATACATGGTCACCGAGAGAGGCATCGAGGTGGATCCTCAAAAGATCAAAGCTATCATCGAAATGAGACCACCGCAAACCCGGACGAGAGGTGAAAAGCTTCATGGGCCGCTGCGATATATCGGCCGCTTCGTCGACCAATTGACCTCTATGTGCGAGCCAATCTTCAAGGCGATGAAGAAGAACGCCGACATCGAATGGAACTCGGAATGCCAAGATGCCTTTGAAAAAATAAAAGCATACCTTGTGAGTCCTCAGATTCTCTGTCCTCCCCACGAGGAAAAGCCCTTTGTTGCTATACCTAAGCGTGGCCAGACACCGCATGATTGGAGCCATGCTCTGTCAAGAAAAGAAAGAGTCACGGGTCGAAACGCCATCTACTTCGTCGGTCGAAAGTTTCAAGGCGGCGAACTCAATTACTCGGCCCTCGAGAAAACTGCGCGGCTACTGGTATGGGTTGTCGGGAAACTACGGCACTACATGCGGTCGCACACGGTACACTTGGTTTCCAAAATGGACCCGGTCAAGTACCTCTTCGACAAACCATCTCTGTCAATGAGGCTCGCCAAATGGTCTTTCTTCTGGCGGAATTTGACATCAAGTACGTAAACCAAAAATCAATCGGGGACGGGCCGTAGGTGAACAAGCGGGCGATTTCCCAGCCAGACGAGGCTCGAGGCCACTGAACCACAATTTCCAGGACGAGGGAATCTTCGCAATCGAAGCGAAAACCGATGGCAAGCTGTTCTTTGACGGAGCGGCCAACCAAAAGGGAAACGGCATCGGTCTGCTCTTGGTGGATCCCAGAGGCGAGCACGCCCAATTGCTTTATAAAGCTCAATTTCGAGGTAACCAACAATGCGCCGAATATGAAGCTGCTTATTTCTTGGACTACAAGCCGCACTCGAGAGGAATGTCCGAAACTCGAAGTTTATGGGGACTCGGCCTTGATCATCAACCAAGTCTCCAACAAGTGGAAAACCATAGACCGGGCTTGCAAAATACCATGCACTGCATAGAGGACCTCATCACACAATTCGAAGAGGTCACCTTCCATTACTTGCCAAGAGACCGAAACGGGTTTGCGAGATGCCTTAGCCACCTTGGCCTCCCTTGTGGAAATCCACGAAGGAAAAGCAATCAAACCCTTCAAAGTCGGACGAAAGGAAATTCACGCCTCTTGTTGTGAGATCGAACGGAACCTAAGCCGTCGATGAGCCATGGTACAGACGGATCTTCCAATACCTCAAGAACGGGAAAGCTGCCTTCATGAACAAGGAAGGACCACACACGAAGGGGTCAAAACCAAGAGCATCATGGCCCTAAAACGCCTTGCCTCTCACTTCGTCATCCTCGGGGACATGTTATACAAGAAACGCTACCATGGGCCACTCTACGGACTGCGTCGGCCAAGAAGAAGCGAGACAAGTTCATGAACGAAGTCCACAATGGGGCTTGCGGTCCCCACATGAATGCCGAGCCACGATGCAAATCATTCTCGGGATGGGCTACTCTTGGATCTCCATGGAGCGGATTGCATCCACTTTGTCAGAAGGCTGCGACAAGTGCCAGCGGTTCTCCAACCTCGATCATCTGCCGCCCCACGATCTCTCTTGCATGACTACACCTTGGCCCTTTGCCACTTGGGGAATTGACGTCATCGGGAAAATCGCTCCGCCCGGGCGGCAACGGTCACGAGTTCATCTTAGTAGCCATCGACTACTTCACCAAATGGGTCGAAGCAAGTCCTACTGAGGTACTCACCTCCAAGAAGGTCGCACATTTCCTCAAGGAAAACATCATATGCCGATACGGCATCCCAAATGAGGTCATATCGAGACAACGGCTCACACTTGAAGGAGAATTCGACGAGGCTGGCTGAATTCAAGATCACACGCCACAAATCTTCTCCCTACCGGCCACAAACAAATGGCGCCGTGGAAGCGGCAAACAAAACCCTCGAACGGATCATCAGAAAAATGACCACCCGAGGACGAGATTGGCCGAGAAGGCTGCACCTTGCACTTTGGGGCTACCGCACATCGGTCGGAAACGACCACGGGAGAAACCCCATTTGCCACGACATACGGGATGGAAGCGGTCCTTCCCGTCGAGCTAGAAATTCCCTCACTCCAGTCTTCTTTGGAAAATGACATCAACGAAGTCGAATGGCTCGAAGCCAGACATGACGAATTGGCTCACGCTAGACGAGCGACGACTAAAGGCCATGGAACACGTCAGGAGCCTATCAGCGGGATGGCTAGAGCTTTCGACAAGAAAGTCAAATCCCGAGACATCGGGGAAGGTGACCTTGTACTCGAAGAAAAGCCTCCCACTCGAACCAACCCAGCTGGGAAAATGGGAACCCACATGGATCGGCCCTTTCGTGGTTAAAGATCTTCTCCGGAGGCGCCATGAAGCTAACGAGACCTAGACGGCAATCCCTTCATGAATCCGGTCAACGGAAGCAAACTTCGCGAGATACTTCGCTGAAGAAGAACAAGCTGTGCATCTCTTGGCACTCCATGTAGTGTCGAACTACGCGGACTGAGCCCTCTAGTCAGGAGAACGTAGGCAACCTTAATTGGTCCGGTCTAAAAATACACAAAAAAGTCAAAAGTTTGAATGTCAATCAAGACCTCCATCAAGCTCCGCACTTTTCAAGAACACGCCCGGCGGTCACCTTGACCAAGTCAAACGACGGCGGCAACATCAAAGGACATCAGGGTCACTCGGCATCAAACGGCCCGACTCATGTCTACTTCCAAGCCGGGGGCTTGTCTTCGCCCTCACGCGCTTCAAAAAAAAAAAAAAAAAAAGAGAGCTCGAGCAAGGGCTCACAAAAAAAAAAAAACAAAAAAAAAAAGAAGCTCGAACGGAAGGCTGCGAAATTGAGGTCAAGAGCCCGACGCCAACAAGCGGCAAGGAAGCTACGAAAAAGACCGTCGAACGACTTGTCGAGGAGCATTCAACCTCTCGGCCAAATACAAAGCCTCGGCAAAGGGGATTGCCGTCGGGGCTCAGGCGCTTCGGTCAGCGGATGCAACGAGAAAAGTCAGATGGACGCCGACAAAGTGCACAACGAAGCAAAGGCAAACAAAAGATCTTGCGTCTCGACAAAGCTTTAAAAGTAAATCACAAATCACTAACGGTTACAACATTTCTTGATGAGTTCAAGCACGGTCTACTCTCAAGTTCACAACATGCTAAAAACTGGCTTAATACATTTAACTAATAATGTGTTTGCAATGCAATGAATGGATACCTAGGAGGTCATTCCGCGCCATCTGCGCTTGTCCCCTCGCCATTCTTTCCTTTCTTCCCTCGTCCCGGCGAGTCTTCTTTCGCTCCACGTGAACCAACTCTGCGTCTCTCGGTCAGAGATGCGGGGTCCTCCCGTAGAGTCAAATAATCCGGTAGCTCTCGGGGCTTCATTCGCCGTGCTTCGGCTCGGATCTCCTCCCTGAGTACAGCAAAGAGGACCTCTCCCTGTCGGTCGGTCAACTCTAGTCTCGTAGTCAAACAAAGCGTCTCCCGTCACATCGAAAGGGTCGGACCCGGGCTTCGGCACTCCTAAGGCAATAGCTGCTACGGCAGCCGGGTCCCAGAATCGCTGCACGCCTTTGCTCTCCAAGACCACTTGGGACTGCCCAATGCTGCTCATACCGGGCCGGATGCTTGAGTCGTCAACACGACACTCTCCCGACGTCTAAGGAGTACCACGGGAGGGAAGCGGAATACTTCCATACCCTCGAGACAATACAAGAAGGCACTGAGAGCTGCCATACAAAGAGGAACTACCTCCGCGGTAGCAAGGTCATCCCGGCCAACAAAGGCTCTGCTTCATCCCAAGCTGCCGGGAAACAAGCGACGGAATATAGAAGGAGGACCAAGACAAACCTGGAACTCGACAACGTAGGACCCTTCTGCAAGATCCTCCTGGTCTCAATCCTCCGGTGCGGAACCCACCGGCGGATCGATGCGTACCAAGGCTGTGCCATCCATCTCTCCCGGGCGGATGATCCATATCCAACACAAGAGGTCGGCGAGCAAATGACCACGGGCTAAACGACGTCGGAGCCTCGGGCATGGCTGAAGTCTCTCTCGCGGCCACAAGGTGAGCAAAGCGGGGCTTCCCCTCTCATAAAACGATCCCCGGTCGCCGGACGGTCGATACCATGAAGAGTCTCCCCCGGCACCAACGGGACAATATCCTCTCCGGCTCTGCGGTGCCCTACCACATCTAGCAAGCGCCATCCACAAATGCCAAGGAGGCGGACCGGAAAGAGCGTCGCTATCGTACGCAAGGCAAATACATCCCAAGAGACGTCACTCTCATCATCAACCATGAACCGCTCCGGCGGCGCAGAAATGTCGATATGACCCGAATCAAGGATCATGCCTGCACTTCTTCCAACGAAGTACGAAGAAAGTCTGCAAGCTTCACGCTCGCGCGGCGCCACCAACGAAAGGAAGCGAGATGGCCTCCGCCTCAGGTCCTCCAATCAAAGCCCGAAAATCTTCAAAAGTGGGCACCATTTCATTGTAGGAGAAACGGTACACGTGCCTCCTAACATCCCGAGAACTTCGCGGCGGCCCATAACAAATCCCAATCGGGAACCCGACTCCTTAAAAGACCAAAGCCGAGCAAAGACGAAACCTTACCTCGAAAGCCCGTCTACGATGCCTCATACGGCGCCGCATCCACGTTTTCAAGCTGCTCGAGGAAGTGTGCTTGCCTCTCCTGCGAAAGCCTCGGCAAAATTCTAGGGACATACGAAGAATCCATGGCAAAAATGGAGGTTCCTAGAGAAAATGGGGAAGAACGCTCGAAAATGGTGCAAATGGGGAAATGAGGAAGAACCGAGCCTTTGGAAAGCATTTATGTCCTTCCCAAAAGCAAGGTTGGTCCGTACGGACCTCTTTGCATGCTAAGTATGTCCGTACGGACCTCCTTGCAAACAGAACCCATTTCCCCGAGAAAACGGTACAAAAACCATTTGTCCTCAGCAAAACCTTGCTCCAAACAGTCCAAACACTGGCCAAAGCCATTCCCGGCAAACAAACACTACCCACAAACGCACTCTCAGCTCACGTGGCATGTACAAAAATAAAAATAATAATAGCAACAATTTCTAGGACAATTCCCGGGAATCACAAAAATAAATGACATTACATCTTAAAATAAAATCTTGTTTGCCATGCAAATACATGTGTTTTATTACAGTACCAAAAATGTACATTTGCTAAACAAACAAAAAAAAAAAAAGAGAAAGGGATATGAAAAGAGGGAAAGCAAATGAATACTACTCAGAATCCTCATCATCATCCTCCTCGCCAAGATCCTCCAAAGAAAAGTCGGGCATCCCAGCGAACTCGCCCGTCACATCCTCCTCGTCGGAATACCGAGCACCCGCCTGAGGCTCCCACGAGAAGTACTCAGAAGGATCAAATCCGGCGAAAGGATCAAAGAAAGAAGGCTACGAGGAACCCTCGCCCCACGTGCGCCGTGCGGAGAGCATGAGCGATAAAGGGCTGCTCCCTCGAAGGCCTGCGGCTCCCGAAGAAGTCCCGGCATCCATGCTATGCCGCCCCCTCAAAGGCCCCTCTGCTGCGGCTCAGGCTCGGCTCTAGGCGGAGGAACGTCCACGGAATGCCTCGAAGGCATAGGCTCGTGCGCCGGCACACGACGCGAGACCGACGGGACACCTTCGACGCCATCTTCTTAGCGAAGGAGCGCATCGCCACGTAGCGCGAGTCGGCATATCGTAGGCTCTCCCGGGACTGCACCAACAAGAAGCCAAGGAAACGCTCATCAAATACGGTTATACTCAACAACAAAAGAGAAAAACGCAGAAAAGATGCCAAGATGGAAAAGAGTCGGCCACACTCGCGATCTGTCGGGGTCCGCTCTGTATGCGGCGGGAGCACTGCTCCGGAGCAGTGCGAGACACCCTCCTCCTCGATCCGTCCCCGCGGACGTACGTGAAATCCGGTCCGGCATCGGAACCTGCAGGGGAGCACAACGGGCCGGCCTCTCTCTCCGCGCCGATTGCACAGGGCGTCCTCGGCTCCTCCTCACGAAGGCCCCGTACTCCTCTCCGTATAAAATGAACTCCTCGGCACCGACACCGTCAAGGTACCTCTCGAAGTCCAGCACATCCATGTCCAGGAATCAAGCATCCCAAAGGGAGGGTCCCTCGGAGCCACGGGAAGCACAGGGGCCATCTTTGCCCGGAAGACTCGCTCCCGGGTACATGGCGTCACAAGTCAAGCCTCGCGGCATCTTCCGCCGCGGCTGTCACCTCGGGAGCCCCCTCGAACTCATCTCCCTCATACCGAACCCACGGGAAAGAGCAGACCCCTCACGGCTATCCCGCTCCAAGCGCTCACTGCACATCCCCGTGGCGATGGTGAGCTTCCCAGTGGTCCTCCTCTTCCTCGCCGTACGAGCCCATCCCGGCATAGCGAGTGCGCGGCAACGGCCCCCGGGATCCCTATCCCACGGGAAGCCTTTGGAAAACCTCATAAAACCACACTGTGACAAAAACGAGAGAAGGCTCGGTGCAAAAGACAATGGAGAAATGACAAGTTGCTAAATCAAAAAAAACGACAATAAACTCATACCTCCAAAGCAAAGTCAAAGCGAGGCCAACTGGCCACCCCCGGCTAAACCGGTCCAAGGAGAAGTAGAGCTCGGCCAAGCTGCCTCGCCCCAAGCAATGTCGCGAGACCCTATCCCGAGATCGGTCGAAGCTCTCCCAGCGAGCAAAGGGAGGCTGCGGTCGCGTGGTTCGAGAACAAAGTCTCGGACGGTGCATACCACAAGAAGGAGCGCGCCAAGCTGCTCCATTGTCACTGGCCGGTACCCGGATGTAGGCCCCAATCTTGGCCGTGATCCTCATCTCACGTCGGCGTACGGCATCCCCGGAGCCCTGCGAGGACGAGGCTCAAAGCCCGGCGGCTCGGTCGGCCACATCATCGGAGATCATGTCTCTCCACCTCACGAGGCCCCCTTTGAAGGAGAGCCGTGTAATAGCGGCAAAATCGGTGGGCGTCACTTTGTCACCTCGCCCCGGCTCGGGTGGAAGGTGTGGGTGGTATCCCACCAATACTCGGATAAACCCGGGAAGACACTCTTGTTCTTCCTCGTGTCGACAGCTCCGGCCCGGGTTCTCAGCGAACACACCTAGGCCGGAAGCATAAACCAACCTCAGGGGACTCGGCCTACCGCCCACGGAAATATCGGGCATCCATTGCCATAGCTCCACCTTGACCTCGGCGATCCCGAGTCTTCATCCTCTTGGCCTTCCCGGCCGTAAGCCCCGCATCCTGCGAGGTAAACACGGCAAAGGTACGTCAATCCACGGTACTTAATATAAAGGCACATATAACCCGTCACAAAACACGGCACATATTGCACATAATTTTCACATACATTATACATATAATTTTTCCATGTAACCCGTCACAAAACACGGCACACAATGCACATAATTTTCACATATATCATGCATATAATTTCTCCCATGCAGTCCGTCACAAAACACGGCACACACTGTACACATTTTCTCAAAAGAAAAAAAAAGGGGGGGGATTAAACCCTACACGACACATTTTCAAAAGAAAATCCGTCCCAACACGGCACATATCGCACATATTTTCCCCACAAAGTCCGTCACCCAAAAACACGGCACACACTATATAGCACATTCTCAAAAGAAAATCCGTCCCAACACGGCACACACTTTCACATATAACCCGTCACAAAACACGGCACATGTCACATTTTTTCACAAAAATTATCACTACACGATAATTTTTCTCATAATGTACATACATAAATAGCATACGGTACAAAACACCAAAGCATGCAATTCACTAGATAGGCACTTTATTTTCACAAATAAGAGCTAATCTACACATTTACGCACAAAATACACATACCCACAATTTTTACATGTCCATTTTCAACAATTCATCAAGAATTTCACAAAAAAGGCATAAAATAATAACAAAAAATTCAAAAATGCGAAAAACTAAAACCTAGTTCTAGCATTCAAAAATTCGAGCAAGGAATCAAAACGGAACAGATTTCTTACCTCCCCAACGTTCATGGAGCGACGATTATGCACCTCCGGATTCGGATACAAAACATCCGGGTTCTTCGAAGATGGAACGAACGAAGTCAATTCCTTTGAAGCTCCATCCATTTGCTCGGCCACTTCTGGCTGCGTTGACGACGACTCCTTCGAGATCCTTCGGCCGTGGCAAGAAATTCAAGCAAAAATTTTTTGATTTTGGTTAACAATGGAGGAATTTTTCTCTCTCTCTCTCGCACTTTGGTTCCACGAGGCTTGGAAAATGAGGAAGAAGGAATGGGGAAGGGCCTCGGTATTTAAAGCCTGGTCAAACACAGGAGCTGTAAAAAACGAGGTGGTCCGTACGGACCTCTTTGCAACCGGGTTGGTCCGTACGGACCTCTTTGCAAAGGATGGCCAAATTACTTTTACGCCTTATAATCTTTGCCCACTGTTGCATCCTAAGGCCTTTTCCGGCAAATCCAAGTGCGAGAATGGTCCTAACCCTTCAATTCAATCCCCGGCCGTCAAAGCGTAAGGACCGGACCTCGCCCGGCAACGGCAAATCAACCACCGGCCGAAACCAGCGTAGAAGACCGGGACCCTCGCCACTTCAGCCGCAAATCAACCACCGGCCGTCAACGTAAGACCGGTCCTCGCCCACTCCTCCAGCGCAATTCAACAGCGCCCATTTCAGCCGACCGGCAATTCAAGAAGAACCTGACGCGGCCTCAGGCCAAGGCACAAGAGACGCCTTCTCAAGCGCTCAACGACACTAGCTCAAAATGGCTGGCCCTCAAAGAGGTCAGAGGATTAGGTCATCTTCCCAACAGAAAAGGGCCCTACAAGGTCATGCATCCCCAGCCAATTCAAGCAGCAGGCGGTCGGATGTAAGTCCGAACCCCGCCAGCCCGAGCGGGCAGAGCGCACCGGCCATCAAAGTAAGCCCAAGAATGCTCCTCCCTGACAAGTCAAAGGAAGTCATGCAGAGGCTCGCATATCCCGGCCGACCGTCATCCTTGCCCATGCAAAAACGGCAAAACAAGCACGCCTTGAAGGAGCCCGGACACCTCGAGTCTGAGTCCCAGTGCACGAAGCGCCTCCAAAACGCCTTGAATGGTGAAGCAATCATCGGCCATCATCCTTGCCCACTTCAACGGCGGCTCGAACCTGTGACGTGATCATCGTAAATCCGACCTTACATCAACATGCAAAAACAGAATGGCATCTACGCCTCTCGAATCACAAGGCGGCACGCCTCCACCCTGCGGCCGGATGACAATTCAAAGTCCCCCGGTGGCACCCGGCCGCGGTGAGTGAGAAAAGAGGCATTCAAGATCCCTCACAACTATCTCCCAGCCCGGAAGGCCCTAAACCGCGATTAGGAAAATCGTAAAACTTCCATCCCGGGACGCCACCACGTCCTCACATTTGACCTATATGGTCACCCAGGGGACGCCGCACGTCTCACATTTGACCTATCACGGTCACCCCGGGCGCCACAGCGTCCTTATCACCGACCTAAACGGTCACCCGGGAGGCCTTGCCACGTCCTTATCACCGACCTATCACGGTCACGAAGGCGCGCTGCCACGTCCTTATCACCGACACTATATACGGTCGCCAGGGCGCCACCGTCCTTATCACCGAAACTTTATCTACGGATGCGCCGGGGCCAGCCGCGCGTCCTGCTTATCACACGGCCTGTATCTGGTCACCCGGGGACGCCGCACGTCACTTATCACCGACTGCTCACGGTCACCAGTGCACGGCGCCACCACCGTCCTTATCACCGACCTATCACGGGCTATCACCCGGGACGCCGCACGTCACTTATCAGAGCTATCACGGTCGCGGGACGCCGCCCACGTCCCTTTATCACCCCGGCCTATGGCGGTCGCCCCCCCCGGACGCCGCCACGTCCTTATCACCGACCTATGCGGTCACCCAGGACGCCACCACGTCCCCTTATCACCCGACCTATACGGTCACCCGGGACGCCGCGCGTCACTTATCACCCGCCACCGCGTCGCCCCATCACGGCCACCTATACGGTGCGAGACGCCGCTGGCGTCCTTATCACCCTTTATCTGATGCGCCAGGACGCCGCCGCGTCACTTATCAGAAACATACGGTCACCCGGGAGCGCCACGTCGTCATATCACCGACCTATCACGGTCCTTGAGACGCGCCACGCGTCCTTATCAAACCCATTTATCACGGCTCACCGGGCGAGCCTTATACCATCCGCCTCGCCAAAGCTATCTGATGCACTTCAGGCCGCTTCGCGTCCCTTATCAAAACTTTATGCGGTCGCCGGACGCCTACGCATCTTATCCCAGGCTACCTATCACGGTCACCAGAGGCGCCACGTCCCTATCGCCGACCTATTATCACGGTCACCCGGGGCGCCGCCACGTCACTTTATCACCCGACCTCCTATATCACCGTTGCCGAGACGCCCGCACGTCACTTATCCATGGCTTTATCTGATACGGCCACCCGGGACGCCGCCGTCGCATCATCCTTATCACCCGGGTCACTCATCACCTATACGGTCACCCAGGGACGCCACGCCCGCGTCCTTTTCACCGACCTATACGGTCACCAGGATGCCACCACTTATCATATCCCGACTATCATTCAGTCGGTCACCCGGGGGCCAGCGCGCCGCCACGTCACTTATCCACCCAGCCCGTCACTATCACCGTCGCCAGGTCGCGCGCGCGCACGTCCTTATCCCACCGGCTTTATCGATGCGCCCCGGGACGCCACCACGTCCTTATCACCCCCACACCTATACGGTCGACGCGGACGCCACCACGTCGCTTTATCACCGACCTATGCGGACGTTCGCCGGACGCACGCGCGTCCGCTGCGTCCTTATCAGTCACCTATCTGCGGTCGCTTGGGACGCCGCCGTCTTATCACCGGCTATGCCGGTCACCAGGGACGCCACCACGTCCTTATCAACGAGGCTGTTATGCGGTCACCCAGGGACACCACCACGTCACCACCGCGTGACCTCGGCGGTCACACAGCACTCCCGGGGCACCACCACGCCGCGCATTCCACCCAGGCTCACTACTTTACGCCCAGAACTACGACCGAGGCTTGATTTCCGCCGGGGATACGTAGGGAATCCTATCGCGAGGTCCGGCTATTGACCTAAACGGTCACCCAAAGGACACCACCACGTCCTCACTTTGACCCTCACCGGTCACTTCCTCTCCCGGCACGCGATCCAGTTAGGACCGCCCTTATCTTATCGGCGACCCCCACTTTTTTCGTAAGTGACGTCGTCGAGGGCTTCTGTAAGTACCCCAATCTGGATCACTCCCTTTCAAACACAGGAAACACCGTGAGACTCATCCACGCAGTCTCGGAGACCTCTCTCACTCAAAACCCTCTCAAAACCCTCTCAAACCCCTGACCAAACCAAGGGAGGAGCCTTTGCAGGATAAAAAAGGGACAAAAGGACCTTTTGGGAATTTAGGAAATCGGAAAAGCAATTAAGGTCCGTACGGACCTCTTTGTTTCAATGATTACTAAATCCCCTTAAAGTCCACAATATTCCCTCAAATCCCGGGAGAAATGATGACTTCCATGCAGAGTTGGTCCGTACGGACCTCTTTGCATGCAAGATGGTCCGTACGGACCTTATTGCTCAGGGAACATCATCATTCCCAAATATTCTCCATCATTGCAGATTCCCTCAAATCGAGGAAATCCAAAATTCTGGATAACCAAGAAGGTCCGTACGGACCTCTTTGCTCCGAAATTTTTACTATAAATAGAGGGCTCCCCCTCCTCATTTTTACACACCTCCCACTTCTCTCTTCCTCCCTAAGCCTTCTGGCTCCCCTTCTAAGACCTTTCGAGGCATTCCCGGCCCCTTCGGATCCTTCCGAGGCCTTCCGAGCCCCCTCGAGGTGCTCCGAAGCCTCTCCGAGCGCTCCCGAGACGCTCCCGCGCTGCCCCGAGGCACTCTCGAGGTACTCTGAGGCCCCTCGTGGTACTCCGAGGCCTTGCCTGGTCTTTCCCACGGTGTCCCGGCTCTGCCCGACTGATCCCGACGATCCCCACGCACGCCGAACCTCTGCCCAAACGCAGCCTACAACCTCAACTCACGCCGAAACTCTGTCCGCAGACAACCGGCATCCCCGAAGCAATCCGGAACGCTACTCCGACCTCAAACACTATTCCCCTGCGGAAGACAGACACGAACCAACATTGGTAAGGCTTCCTTCCTATTCTATTTCAATACATTTCAATACAATGTAGACATCCGATACAGCATGCATTTTTAAAAACACACACACACACACAACATTTAAAGGATATTAGGGGTATCCGAAAGACTCGTTTTACGAGGCGACTCGGGTGAGCTCTAATATTCTAATATTCTCTTCCCGAGGAGTCATCGACCTCCGAACTCAAAATCTCATCACACAAAAACAGAGTTTAAAATTTATCTTTAAATCGATGCCCTTTTTCCAATGTTTTGGAGGGCTTAATAAAGAAGCAGGCGTGGCGACTCTACAAAGCAAAAC